>WTSP01008314.1:0-15378 GCA_025331215.1 Actenoides lindsayi
AAAGAAAGAAAGAAAGAAAGAAAGAAAGAAAGAAAGAAAGAAAGAAAGAAAGAAAGAAAGAAAGAAAGAAAGAAGTCTGAACACAAACTAAGATTATCTGCATCCAATGTTCTGACAAAAACTGTAAAAATGATGTCCTGAACTGTAAAGATGAGCAAATGAGAAAACTGTCCCTATATCAAAGCATTGAAGTCTTTGAGATACAGAATTCTCTGTGCAATACTTCTAAGTTCTTTGGGAATACACATCCAGCTGTGGCTGGATTTTACTTTCAAGTCAAACTTACTACAGATATTTGCCATACACGACCAAAGATATTCAGCACAGAGCAAGCAGTTGGTGACACACTCCAGAAAACCCAGAGCAAGCAGCAAGACCCAGATGCTTCTCAGAAATTGAGAGAATTCCTGATTTTGGGGAGAGGGAAAGGGAGTACTTCACTGTCTGGTGGACCTTGCTAAGGCTCTGTAAGCAAGAACAACACGGCAAATGAGTTAAAAAGAAATGCAAATCTGTTTGTCAGACACAAAAAAGAAAACCCCATGTTTACCTTGCAATCTATAAAGTCAAAATATGAATGTCAATAGGGATTTACCCAGCGTGCTAAGATAATCTACCTCTGATTTGATTTCAGTTTGACTTGAAGGAGTCTAGGCACCCACAGCATTCAGGAACCAATTCATGTTCAGCCTGCGCTGAGGCAGGATCAAAGCATGCCCAGGTGATATGGCCACTGCTCTCAGCATCACAAATTAAATCAACCATATGCCACTACCTTAGAAGCACAGACATAACTGAAATGACCATATATATTCACTGTATTGATTCTGTTGTGAGGACAACAGCCTCTGTCTGAGAGGATTAGGCAAGGCTGATCATAACCACCTTTGTCACTACCACAGCAAAAGCATGCAGGACACTACAACATAGGCTTAATTCAGACTTTGAGGAAAAGGATCTCCTGCAGATGTTTTCTGCAGAAAACAAACACAAGTGTTTGCCACACTTCAGAAACAGGGTGGTTTTGACAACGGATGACTGTTGACTAGCAGCATGTTTACACCTCTTAGCCAGAAGTTCAGTCATATTTCTCCATCACAGTACTATGGCCAGACAAAAGTCAAAGCTGAGTCAGCAGCTAAAATTTTAGCCTCTTACAGCTGCATGAAGCAAATAAATATGTCAAGCTATCCTTGAAAGAAACAACTGCACAAGAAATCTCATTAACAGTGTCTCAGTAAAACATTTAGTGCCAAGACGCAGGCCTTGATATCTGCACAAAGACATGCAGAGTGTACCATTATGGTTACACAAAACCTCCCAGGGACCCTGTGAGGAGAACACCATTTTCTCATGAAAACTCATGTTCTGGAAAAGTGCCGCACATGTGAAACAGAAAACTTCATGAGTTTGTTTGTTCAGTGTTCAGTTTAAGTGAATGGGTACGTATTTTTTCAAAACAGCAAATATATCCACTCATCCATTAAATATGCTGAGTCCAAAACTAGAACAACCTAGGAAGATCATCTGCACTGATAAATGGCTAACATCATTGAAGACATCCTTAAAAACAGTACGTACCCCCAAAAAAGAGCAAACCAATCCACTGAAAGAGGAGTCCAACTTCAAATCACCCACAAAATACCATGCTTCATTCAATGTCAAGACAAAAATAAAAAGGTTTCAAATTCAGAGGAGAAAAAGTTAGTTACCAGAGGGGGGAGGTCAAATGCTGAATGTATAAGAATCAGGATAGTGATGACAACACTAGTTTTTCTAATCAGAAAATACAATATGTGTAAGCAAGGTACAGTAGATGCATTTAGCTGTGTTCTGTTGTATAAACAGGGTAGAAGAGATATTACAATAATCATCTACCTGACAAGGGGGTATGTAGCATGAATGTATAAAGGATCTTAAACTATTAGTGCTCAGAGGACATATATGAAAAGTAGAACTGCTGCATTAGCTTTATACACTCATTTTGCACTTAGGCAATGTGCACATTCACATTAGGAGCACTGTTTCTGAAGATAAATATGTTCTGGCTTTCTACACAGCTGCTCCAGAGAATCACATTGCACCTTCCAAACCAGTCTACTTATCCAAAGCAAAGAGGGTCTCAGGGGAACAACAATGAATTCTACAAATAGCAGAAATGTGTGAAGAAAAGGATCCAAGGCATTCAACAGGATTCCAGGGAACAGAGCAAACAGAGAGGTTTCTTTTGTTCAATGCATAGGTGGTAACATATGAAGACTTGTTTTGTAGAGCTGGTGCAGTAGCACAGTTAAAATTCTGTTCTTTTTTTAATGCTTAAGACCACTCATTTTAGTTTATACAAAGGATACAATTAAAACTATAAAAATTACAGCACTAGTTTATAGGAGATCAAATGAATTCTCAGAGATTTTTCTGGCAGAGGTCTTTATTTTACAAGTTAAAATTAACTAAGGCTTGTGTTCTTTAAGGAATATAGCATCTGTTGATCTTTCTTTGCCTCAGACAAGCTGAGAAGAACAGTAAATTCCAACATTCTGTGTTAGGTTGATACAAAATAAAATACTTAATTTTTGCAATATTGGAATAAAACAGCTTTTAATTAAAATGAAATGACAGTTGACATACTCAGTTTCAGCAACTGAACATGCTACAGAGCAATTCAGACAAGTTTTTCTCAAAATGAATCACTTTGATTCAACCTTTGCCCAGTAATTCTGTCAATCTTTTTACTATGTTAAACCCAGATTTACTTTGATTGATTACCCACAACCAGTAAACAGCAAAAACTGTTTACTTAACTAACTCCATGTGAAATACCTTTACTCTCAAGTAAATGGTGTTTTTTTACATCACCAATTTAAAGTAATTATGACTTATTTTTTTCAAAATGACCACACAATAATGTTGGAGGAAGAAGATTTTGAATCATAGAATCATGGAATGCTTTGGGGTGGAAGGGATGTATAAAGGTCATCTAGTCCAAAAAATGTCTTCCTTATATCTAATCTAACTCTGCCTTCTTTTAATTTAAATCTATTCTTTTTTGTCCTGTCACAGCAGGCTCAGAAAGTCTGTCACCATCTTTCTTGTAAGCCTCTTTTAAGTACTGAAAGTCAGGATGGTTGTCTTTGTCCAAAGAAGCACTTGTTTCTTTTAAGAAATAGTTTCAGTCATGTTTTCAAGGCTTTCTCTATGATTGAGAAGTAGAAATATTTTTAGGATGACAGCTAAAATTTACTTGTAAACATGAATCTACGAACATAAGCAGTAAGTAAAAGTAGTATTATGAAACTGCCATGTTTGAAATCTGTGATACACACTCAGATGTGTTAGATTATTTGATTATTTAATCTACATACATGCCACAAGAATGTATCCCAAAGAGGACTCATCAGCCTGAGGGTTGCTTGAATTTTGGTGTTTGTGTGTTTGTTTGCTTGACCCACATGTGCCAGGTATTAAACTTCCTCATTTTTCATTATCATAAAATTTCTTTAACCTCTTATGTATTCAAACTTATTAAGAAAAAAAAAAAAAAAAAAAAGATATTTTACATATGTTTACTTTGCTGTTACTCAGTGTGTAGATAGGAGGAAAAACAACTTCTAGTAAGTAGGGCTTTAGAGAATCTAGGTGAAAATCAACCAAAAAATCCCACTTTCTATCAGCTTATTTCTTTCCCTAGGAAGGGCACATAAATACAAAAATAATCAAGTCTTCCATTTATACAAGAAAACACATAATCAATATAATCAAATGCTAGTGGATGGAAAAAAAAGAAACTATACAATATTTCCTAGCTTTGATTACCCAGAAAACAGAAATTTTTGACAGTTCTGGTGTATGAGGCTAAGCATACAGAATAAAGCACAGATATCTAAACAACTGTTCTGAGCTCAAAAAGAAGTGAGATTAATTTGATATGCACAGAGTTAGAAGCATTCTACAGAACAAATAACCAGAATACACAGTTGCTTGTAATTTATGCCTCATTTTCATTTCTAAGATTTCTAATGTACCTAGTAAAACTTCAAGCAGGTAAAGGGTAATTAGGTTTTGTGTCAACCTGTCCGTGGATTTTCTTTTTCTGACAGTACTAGGAAGCTACACTGGCAGCACATAAAATACTACAGAGTATGTCTGAGGTCCCCAGTGGTAGGAAAATGAACACTGCCTGATTTAAACAAAAAACCCTTCTCAGTAGTTTTCTAGAACATAATAAACTGCTACACATGGATGACTTTAGACTGGCAGAGGAAATAACAAACACATCCAGGTTTTTTGTGTTAAGGTTTATCCTTTTTCAGAAACAGATTCTCTTAGATACCTCACTGCCAATAACAATAAGTTGTGTATTTAGTCCTTGTTTACATTTATGGCACAATTTTACTTTTAAAGACATCTAAAAGAAAACATATGCCCCATCATATTAGTCTGTTGCTGTTTAACATCAGCTGTAATGATCTTTTGAGAGTCTGACTGAAAGCCTGGAGGTTCTCTACCTGACGTCCCTTTACTATCTTGGAAAACATCACAGAATGTCTGCCATGTACAATCAGGCCTAATCATCATTATCTTGCTGTCTGTTTCCTGAGCTAAATTAACTTTCCTGAATGCTTTTCTACATTGCACTAACCCCATTTTGTCTTATTCAGCATTTCACAATTTCTTTTCTCCCGATTCCTAGGACAACAAAAAGCTCTTCATAGTCTTAACTGCTGTGGCAAAAGCTGAAGTTTGAGATTTGAAAGAAAAGCTGTGACAAAAAACTGAGAATGTACAGCCATGCATACAAATAGAGGGGCCTAAATCTGTAAATGTGGTGAGATAATCCATTCTAGCCTCAAAATGAACTGATGTTAAATATTTTATTATCTTGCTAAGTAAATTCAGATTACAGGATTCAAATTCTAGTCAGTATAGGTCATCAGGCCGTTTTAGGTGCTGGTTTAGGTGAAGTACAAATTGTCTACAGTCCACAGTGCTCAAATAAGTTTAAAATAATATAGTGGCTGCTTTGCACGTTTAAGCCTCCTCGCTTATTGCTCATCCAAATTTTCCTATGATCTGGCCACTTCTATCACAAGAGAAAACACCACAATGAAGGCTGAACACATATTGTAGCATTTCACTTTCCTACTGCCAGAATGTCACTTTGTTTTTTCAGATGACTAACACAATCTGTATACTTTAGAGAAACAAATACAAAGACTGCCATTTTTCCCCATTCAGGAGGCCAAGGGAAAGTTTTCTTTAGAATAGTTGTCTAAAAAGCTAATACAATTATTTTAATTAAAAGAATACTCTCTAAGATTAGACAACCTGCATTAGCCATTGCACTGCATTTACTACATATGAGTCTCTTCACCTCTACCAAGCCAGAAAGAAACAAATTGGTTTCATCTCTAGGCATGATCAGCTGAGGACTCTTTGAATTGTTAGCTGATATGCAGGTGTTCAGCCAACTTGACTTTTAATAGTAGTGGAGACAGATCAGACAAGTAAAAAGCCAGTAAATTGATAGCACTCATCCTCTAGTTAAAGGTCTAAGGTCTACTAGATAAGGTCTAATAGATTTTACAAAATATTTGTTTAATTTCTCAGGATTTGATCCTGTCAATATTTGACTGTCAGCACCAGAAGAGAGATTCAGATGCTAAAAATAGCCAAGATCAAAGAAAAAAATGATCAGCTCAAGCATTCATCCAGAAAAAAGGGGAAAGCTATGCTGTTTTCTGTTGTTACTTTTCCTGTATCACCTGCAGACAACCAAATACCTTAGCAATAACTTCACCAAAGTGAAAAAGAAAGCTCCATAATGGTAACTTACTGTTAAAGTTAGTTAGACCCCTGTATCATGATGGGGTAATATCTCTAGCCATTTGTCTCTTCTCCTCCATTCCCCTGGACACCAACAAAATACCCTTTATACTAAATATAACCCACTGCATAAGAAATCAAGGGAGACAAAGTTCAGATCACTTCTGTTTGTTTGCATTTGTGTATTTCAGTCTTTTTGATTGACCAAAACTTGTGAGCTGAGAGGTCACACAGGGTCATTTCTAGCAGTCATGGACTACAATCTTAAAAGTACTGCCATCTCAAACCTTCTGCTTTTTAGTGGTAACTTTCAAAATGAAGATGGAGTAAGAGTATTTGGATATACTGAACACCAAGCATTCTCTTCTTCACCTGCAGGAAGAGAAATCCAACACAAACATCATTACTCCACATTGTTACAGAGATAGCACAGTGTAGAGCATCAACACAGTGCACAGGCATGCAACTATACACCCCAGCTGTTACACCTAACTTACTCCTTGAACTTCATCCTAACCCTTTCCTAACACAGACCACAGTATGATTTTATCAGAACTTGATATGAAAGTAATAAATTGAGTTATGCACTAGACTGCTCATAAAATCAGGGCAGAGAAAGAGTCTTAGTACAACCCATTATAATGAAGAACAAAATAAAGAAAAAAAGCACTACACTTAGTTTTTACTTGCTTTTCCACATTAGCTCCCACAAACTTCATTACTTAATGAGTAACTGCAGTTTTATTTCTTACACCTCATCCACCTATTGCATCAGAAATTTCCTTCTTTCTTCTCCATCCTCCAGGTCACTAGGATAGATGTGAAGAAGGTCAAGGGCTATTTAACAGAACAAACCAGCAAGCCCAGCTGGGCAAACTCAGCCTCAAAAGGAAACAAATCAGGCTCCCAGGGCTGGCACTGCCAACACATCCAGCCTCCATGCCTTGGCAATATACAGAATAGGAGGACATATGAGGAAAGGAGCAAGCAATTGCTGTCTTATACTTCCGAGGTGGCCTCAGAGCTGAAGGAAAATACATCTTTGATCTCCTTGGTATGTCTGTGTCACTTGTCCACGGGACATGGCCCATAAACTTAGGAAGGTTGGCCATTTTACTTTTCAAGTTTCAAGTACAGCCTAAACTGGATCAAAGTTTGATCTGATTTCTTCAGAAATGAAAGGACCTTTACTTCCAAGACAAACTCCTCTCAGGAATCAGAGCCAAAGCAACTTACTGGTGACCAGTTCTCAAATGTCCATTAAGCCAGGGCTGTTTATACTCCTGTGAACTCCGTTGTATAGATACATAATCACCAAAACATTAATCTTTAGGATTCGTGAAAAAACTTATTTCTATGTAAGTGACAAGCTGGAATTTAGAGCTTCAAAATATGAAGCTTAAAAAAAGGACAACCACCTTCTCCTTAAGTGGTTTTAGATTTGAATCACAGTTCTGCCAGCTTGTGGACTTCTAAATTGTTTTCAGCTCATGGAGCAATTGTATTAATTCCCACTAAACTGGAGGGCAGTTTGATTAAAAGATCAGATCAAACATTTCTCTGTTCCTAGCCTTTCTAGCACTTGGCTAATGATGTAAGAACCGATTGCCTAGACAAAACAAAACTGCCATGGTCTTCAACCATAAACCTATCACTTTACTGTATTTATTGTGTATTGAAGCTGGTGATCTGCTCTTTGTGCTGTATTAGTCACCTTACAAAGAGTGACTGCTAGATAGCAGCTGTTCAGTTAGTTTTCTTAGATTGTGTCTCCTTAGCATGAGACTGAATTTTAAGACAATTACTGGATTAACTAAATACACTAATTTAAACTTCTATATTAAGAACAAGCAGAACATTATTTGTTGAAACTATTCAACAGCAATGGACTTTCTGCAGGTGTATATTAACAGAACTAGTAGCTACTTGTGTTCAGGTGCCTGTCATGGTTTATATGTTCTGGAAATCAATTATCATTGAGAACTGCAGCAAAACGTACATACACATATGTGTGCAAACCCACTCAATATACATTTGAAGAGGAGGGAGAAGAAATATTTATATCCGTAGTTATTTTGAAATGAAGAGTCTGATCAACCAGAAAAACTCAATACATGTACTCATATCCTTGTATTTACTTACAGAGAGGAACAGGCAAATAAATGAAGTGGAAGAAAGAGATGAAGAGATGTTCAGTGAGTTGCTTTTGTACAAAGAGAAAAAGTGCCTGCATTTTAGAACTGAGTACAGGTTTCGTACCCATATGTGTTTGTGTACAAAGCAGAATGTACTTTCTGCTCCTCTCTTTGATATGAAGCAGGTGATTAAAAGTGAATAGGTCGAGGGACTAATTGTCGTGTAAGGTAAGTTAAAAGAAAGCAAGCTCAGTGCACCACTGTAATGTTTTCAACCACTACTTACTTGTTAAAATGGAGTAAAATGAACAGCTAGGGAAACAAATAGGATCTGAAATAAAGCCGAGTAAGGAACCCTTGGTAATAGAAGCTCAAAGCTCAATTAACTTACAGGCTTATGAAGGAAAAAAAAAATATAGTTTCTATCACCAGTTAGAAAAAAAATTGCTTATGCCTGCATATGCAGTGATTTCCAGGTATGCTTCATGATTGCTAGAAATACATTAGTTTTATTTCATCTAGATGAATGGGGGAAAAATGCAGAAAAAAATCCTTCATCTGCTGAAGCAACTAACAGCTTATTGATACATTCAATTGAGGCTCTTCCAGGTTTTCTCTGCTTTCATTAATACACATCCTGGAAGTCTGTAGAAACAACAACAAATCATAGTATTTCAGAAGGTAGGGAAAAGCCAATAGACAGCTAAAGAAAAATATAAATCAACACTTAAAGCAACTATTTTTCCCATGCTTATGTTTTTGCTTTTTCCTCTCAGTGTGTGTCCTGACGGTATTCTACAGTTATGTCTTTACAAGAGCTATCATTCAAGTTATTACGAACTGAACATATTAGCATATGAACATGCCTCACTGCTCTTGCAAGTCACAAATTTCATCTTGTATTTTACAGAGTTTTGAGATTACTAGTCCCGGAAGCCACTTCACACACACGCAAACATATTGCACAAACGTATCCATGCATAATACACATGGAATGTTTCAATGTCCATTCATTGATTCTTTCCTTCCTGACATAATTCCACTTTACACAAGTATAAATATCCACTGCTTTACTGTTTCCAATATATTTTAGCTTCCAGCATTTCCATGTAAAGATACTCCTAAAGTTTTTCAAGAAATTAAAATCATTTCAGAATAGGAAGCAGTTATTAGAAGGACATGCTTCAAGGAAATAAGCATTCTTTCTGAATTCTAACACCTGAGGTTTTTGTTTTAGGTAGCTTTGAATCCAGATCCTTTGTATGTAAGGCAAACTGGCTAATATAAATCAAACACAATACTACCTTTTAATGTAGTCAAGATAGATATGTATATATTTATCTATATTTATAAATACATCTGTACCTGCATATATCCTTACTATATTAAAAGGTAGTACTGCCTTTGTTTTGTAGGAACCGGTTTGCCATCTATTAGATAACAGGATCAGAGGGGGTCCCATAACTCTCGTATTTTAATACCTTTTTTTCATCCCTATCTCTTCACTGTGACTTTTGCAGCCATGGGGCCAGGTTTACTTCATTTTTGCTCTGACAATGCACTGGGATTTCCAACCTCTGCAAACTGTACTTCACAAATACCGTTAACTCGGGTCAAAATCATGAAGCATAAAGACAGATGAACATCCCATTATTTCTTTTTCATTTTTCAAGTGGAATTTGCAAGAAACAAGAATATTATTTTTTTTTGTCCTTTTTACCAACACCATTCCTACTTGTATAATCATTACAAGATAGATATAACTTTAAAGTCTATTTATAAACACAAGGAAATAATTCAGTCACTAATTCCTATTTTTCGGTGCAACATTCTTTTGCACTCAAACACTGTTACAAACAAATCTGCCATTGGGTTCTAAAACGAATGAAAGGACTACTCCTCTTATAGCATTATGTTGCAAAAATGAAGGTAATAAACACAATTGTACAGAATGCTATTATTTAGATTATGATTTGACACCTGCTGGAGAATAAGTCATATGAATTTTATGTGAAATCTAGAACAATACATCTTTTTTTCAGAAAGCAAACCAATAAAATGTGTTGCCTTATAATATTACAAATGTGCATACTTACTGTTACTTCCAAATTACGGAAGGAGCCAAGTAACTGAAACCTGCTAAATAACAGAAGAGGAAAACAGGAAAGGTGACACAGCAGAAATCTAATATAAATTCAACTGGCAAGGTGAGATTTCTTCTTGCTTTCTATGGGCACTAGAAGTGTTAGCCAGGAACCAGGAGTTGGTGATAACAGTCAATTTCAATGTTTAACAGAGGAACAGAGCAGAATGGATGTAGGCTAGTTCTTCCCCAAAAAGGGGGCATCCTTTAAATACAAAATGGCATCTCAGTTCAGAAGTGACAGAGCATAAAGGTGGAAAGCAACTTAGGCAAGGATAATAATAGAAATAACATTTCTGGTTCTTGGGAAGGGAAGCATGGAAAAAATCAATAGCTTTCAGGAAAGCAGACTTCTGTAACCTTACAGAAGTGGTTGCTGAGGTCTCAGGGGATAGATATCTAAAAGAAGAGAAGGGCATAAGGAGAGCTGGTAATCTTTAAAGGGCACAGGTGGCAAGTTACTGCAGTTTAGTGAAAAGATAAGGAAGGTTTGGAAGACACCAACTTGGTTAATTCAGTTTTTCAGTGATTTCAAAAGAAAGCTCAAAGTAGAAATTAATTTAGATTATTCTTTAATAACATTAGTAAGTCATATAAACAACAGAAGGAAATCTAGAAAGACCAATCTATGAATAGTTAAGGAGAAATTAAACTCACTTGGCAAATAATGTGATAAGAAAACGATCACCAAAAGAACTGGTTTGATGCACAATGGAGAGGAAGTATTGCTTCACGGTTCTCAATGACTGGCATATTCAGTACCAATTTGTTTCCTTCTTTACTTACTATGTAATCAATGCTTAACATGACCAGCCCCAGTTACAGAAAGGTAGAACTTCAGTCACTGCAGGTTAAAAAACACATTGGATATTTTCAACCTGGCAGTGCTGTTGAAATTCCCCTTGAAATACACTGAGGCTGGTGTCTCCATGAACAGTGGAGCCCATCTAATAGCATACTGGGGCTGAGAGGGAAGGAGAGGAACCTGCCTCCTTGTCAGCAATGGGTGGTTTATTGGCCCATTCTACTGTCCTAAAACCAGTACTTGCAAAAGGCCAAACCAAGCAGCTCCAGAACATCTAGCAGTTATCTTTCAGAATTCATAAAAGACCTGGACGAGCTCAGAAAACTGAGGACAGAAAAAACACCCAGCGTCTGCCTCAAAACAGGGAAGAAGAAAGGGGAGAACTTGCGATTCAGAGCCCTGTCAGCTTACATACACTTCCTAGAAAACAAGAAACAACAAAGATTATGCACCAGAAAGGCAAAAAGGGAATGAAAATATGCCCCAGGGAGGAGTATCAAGCTATTCCTACTTCCTCCTTTCCTCCAACACAGCATAGATACTCCTGAACAAGGGAGAAATAATTGATGCTAATACCTTGACTTCAAGTCTTAATTATAAAGCTGTTTCAGATTATGTTCTTGTGAGAAATAAAAACGCATGTTAAGAGAAAGAAGCATGTAGGACAAGCTAAATAGCAGAAGTATCATCAGCAGGCTAGTGGCAAGCTGTAACAGGGCATGGAGTGAGGTTTTACAAGAGTCCATCCCAAGCACAGAAGTATTCAGTATTTCTTTATGATCTTGGATGAAAGCAATAACAGGAATGGTTAGTAAATTTAAAGGTAGTTTCAGTCTGGAAGGGACTAATTTGAAGGACAAGATTAAAATTCAAAATCCTAATTGACTGAATTCTTACTGACTACAGCAGAGTTTAGGCAGTACTCTACAAGAGCAAACATAAAGCTGTACATTTAGAGGTAATGAATCAGCTGCACAGTCAGACGATAACAGATGACTGAACACACAGCTGCACTGCAGAAAGAAATCTAGGCATTAACTGGTGCTTTGAGTGATCCAAGGAGAAATGCATAATGGAATCGGGTTTATCACCCATGAGAATTTCATCACTCATTTAAGCGATGGAGTTGCCCTTAGCTGGACAGTCATGCCTAGTTCTGGGCACTAGTTCAAGAAAGATGTTAAGCAGCTGGAAAAGGCAATAAGAATAATCAGAGGTTTAGAAAACAGGAACAACTGGAAGAATTTGAGTTACTCATTCTAGAGGGATGAAGAGGGATGTAGCAAAAAAACCCATATGTACATTAGAATAAACTCTTCAGGTTCATTGTCGACAGGACAATAATTATACTAAAGCTTGAAATCTTTACCTTACATGCCAACAAAACTGTCTTAACATCCAAGATTTCTAGAAATAGAAGATAGTCCTTGTAACTGTTACTCTTTAAGAGCAGTCTGGACAAGCCTCTATGACAGATAGGCAGAGGCAGCATCACACTGATTCTCTAATGGCATTCAAAATTTATTCAAATAATCAAGTGAAAGAGTTAGAGTTGGAGAATTACAGTTGTGTTGGGTTTCCATGGCAAGGTTTTGGTAGCAGTGGGGATCCAGGAGTGGCTTCTGTGAGAATTTGCTATAAGTTTCCCCTGTGTCCAACAGAGTCAATGACAGCACACTCCAAGAGAGACCCATCTCTAGCCAAGGCTGAGCCCATCAGTGACAGTGGTAACACCTCTGTGATAATGTATTTTAAAAGGTGGGAAAAAAACCCTGCAGTATTCAGCCAGAGAGAGGCATGAGAATATTTGAAACAGCCCTGCAGAGACAAACGTCGGTGATGACTGAGAGGCAGAGGGCGCTCCAGGCACTGGAACAGATATTCCCCTGCAGCCCATGGTGGAGACTGTGGTGAGGCAGCCTGTCCCCTGCAGCCTACAGAGGTTAATGATGGAGCAGATAGACACCTGCAGCCTGTGGAGGACACCATGCCAGATCAGGTGGATGCCTGAAGGAGGCTGTGACTCCATGGAGAGACTGCATTGGAGCAGGACCTGTGTACCAATGGAGACGAAGAAGCCCACACTGGAGCAGGTTTGCTGGCAGGACTTGTGACTCCGTGGGGGTCCCACACTCGAGCAATCTGTTTCTGAGAGGATTACATCCTGTGAAAGGGACCCACACTGGAGCAGTTCAGGAGGAACTGAAGCCTGTGGAAAGGACCTATGTTGGAGACGTAAATAAAGGTCTGTCTCCTGTGAGGAGAAGGGGAAGAATCTGAGGAGTCCTCCCCCTGAGGAAGGAGGAGCAGCAGAGACAACGTGTGATGTACTCAACATAACCTCCATACCCTATCCTTCTGTGTTTCTGGGGGGAGGAGGTACAGAAATTTGGGAGCAGAGTTGAGCCTATGAAGAAGTGAAGGATGGGAGTAAGGTGTTTTAAAATTTAATTTTTATTTCTCATTACCCTACTGCGATTTGATTGGCAGTAAATTAAATGTATTTCCACAAGCTGAGTCTGTTTTTTTCTGCAGTGATAATTGCTGAGTGATCTCTTCCTGTCATCAACCCATGAGCCTTTTGTAATGTTTTCTCTCCCCCTGTCCAGCTGAGGAGGAGAGTGATAGAGAGGCTTTGGTGTGCACCTGGCCTCCAGACAAGGTCAAACCACCACAATAGTAAGGATGTCACATACATCAGGCAGGCCTCTTTTTCCTTTTCTTCTGATTCTCTGTGACTTTTGCATCCAAACTTTGTGTTGTATTGCCCTTTAAATCTCATTAGATTGCCAATTCATAGCACATGTTCTTTGCAAACCTGGTATTACGTCTGCCTTCAGGAAATGAATCATGAAAAGGAAGACATTAATGATCTAGTTCTATGTTAGTATTTGTGAGCTTTGTCACTGGAAGATGGGATTAAAGACAGAGAATACAACTGATTGATGTTCAGTGTCTCATTTAAAGCTACACACCACTTAAAGCATACGATGCTTTCTCATACTGAGCCATTATCTCTACTAAGATTATCTCTACATATTGTCCACAGTGTTATCTTTCACTTGAGCAGACAATTCAAATGTGATACCAGAAACGCAGCGGTAGATGGCATAATTACACTGTGATCTAATTGAAATTTCAGCTCCACTCTTCTCCTTTGCCTAAATTATTAAGACCAGATATTAAAATGCTCTATAGCCAACCTATTTTGCTCTCTAATTGAGGTGGTATGAACCTGGCCAATCAACCATACAAACAGAAACAATACAGTGAAAAATGGAGCTGTGTTTTCTTGTTAGAGAATGTTCTGCTCTAGGCCCCATTTTTTTTTTAACAGCCACCAGAATCAAGATGGAATTCAGTGTTAAAATTCACTTCTTGCAATTACAGGCAGTATGATTTTCAGAAGAGAAACTCATCTTGTTCTTACACAGTTTTGTTCAAGAATGTGGTTAGTATTACTAACCCTTGCTTTACAAATATCTTCTTCATACAGATTTTAAGGCAAGGTTGATTTGATATTGTAGTTTTGGTGGTTTTTTTAAGGAACCATAATTACATTTAGGACTAACTGTATCAGAATTTTTTCCTTTAACTTCACAGCTATCGTAGTTCTTTAGAAATTTCATGTGAAGGTATTTTGAAATACAATAAAAAGCCCTCAGTGCATTTCAGACTATGATCTCAAAGTGATGAGTAGATATTAAAGCATGTCCTTGTAAAAAAATGACACCATAAATAATGTAATATAGCAGCTTCAGAAGCACAGGCAGCAGTAAAACTAAGCTTCTCTTACCATGAGCACTTAGTAGTACCTTAAACAAAACTCAACTACATGGTGCTTGTTTCCTTTGCACTTAAGAATGTTTCAAGATGCATGCTATCTTTGATCTTTCTAGAATGCAGACTAAACTGTCCATTAGACATCAGTATTATCTTGCTCATATGATCCTCATTCACTGAACTGTACCACAGGCTGTCAAAAAGAGTCGAAACAAGTAAAGGAAGAGATGATCAAAAACCTACAGGGAAGAGTAGCTAATATGCTTAACATGTGACATAGCACCTGAACAGTAATACCCCACAGGCAACACCAGTCCCTCTTTGAATCTCAGATCTCCTCCTTGAGACCATCACATATCCTGTTTCTTCAGCTATCTTTACTTTCTGTCTTTCCTCATTTAAAGAAATAATGCAAAAAGAGATATTTTCTAGAAACTTTTTTATAATTAATATGTAAGTTTTGAAGGCTGTGGGCCAATATGACATTCTTATGGGCAGTTTATGCAGAAAGAAACATCACCATCCCCTCCCCATTTCATCATCTCTTCATTCCTACTGTCACAGTTTAGGGTCAGGGCAGCACCTTAGACCTACAACAGATGCTCTCTGTTAACCCCCTTCTCTGCACAAAGGGGAAGAGAAAGGGAAAAATGGAGAGAGACTTAGCCATTAGAAAAGGAAACTAGAAC
>WTSP01008314.1:36061-47528 GCA_025331215.1 Actenoides lindsayi
GGTGGACTTGGTAGAGTAGGGTTAATGGTTGGACTCAATGATCTTAAAGGTCTTTTCCAACCTTGATGATTCTATGATTCCAACCTAAATGATTCTATGTAATCAAGCCTGAGCAAGTCCTAAACCAGCTCAGTAATGCCAGCTGTGTAGCTACAAGATCATTTCACTGACCAGCTAAGTACCTGATCTGGTGGTGTAGCACTAGCACAGGAAAACCTAGAAGCCCTTCAGTACAGGCAAACATGATGTGGTCAGATAACTGCAGGCTGGAAAGCAGAGACCTACCCTGTGGTAGCAAACGATGGAATACAGTAAAGTGGGGCACAGTGTTCTGCAAGAGAACTTAACTGTTTGAAGGATGGAAATCATGCCATGGTTGTTCCTTGCTAAAAATGTTCCTGCCATACCCATTCAGGGAAAAATTCAATTGCCCTCCCTCTATACTTGCTCTTTAACACATAGAAGAAACACTTTTGCCATTCTGACTTCTAATGAAAGTTTATCATTACAGTTTACTATACAAATAGATTGTTTTCAACGATAAATATTTCATATTAATGATTTGTGAGATAACTCCATCACTGAAGTTTTTTTAACAGTTTTAAAGATACTTGTTTCTTTAAAAAGAACAGAGTCCCTCTCCTAAGTGGATAGATGTGAACAACACAACAGAGCCAAGGCCAATTCTCCTTGTGACTAGAGAAGGAAAACAGCTTTTGTTTACTGCATTTGTTAAATGTGACAACACTCGTTTTATGGAGGAATAAAGTACAGAGACTTTGCCTAGGTAGCCATCTCTGTGTTTATACTCTATGATCACGCAGGATCAAGAAATCAGAGTAACAATAAGGCCTAGATAGCAGGAAAACAAAGATGAACAACATAGTTACTGAAGGAGTCACTAATTCAGAACATTTAACTCAGGAAAAACAAGTAGTCCAACTAAATTTCCAAGCAGCTTAAATACTGCTCCTAAGTACAATTGTTTATTTTTTCCCATTTCACAGGGAATACCTAAGATGAAGAGAGTGTATTTATTCTTTTTCTGGTTTTTTCTTTCAAGACTTCTCACATTTATTAAGAATTTTCACTGCCAAGGAAATTGCTGTTTCATCTCTACCTTTGCTTCTTAGCTATTATGCCAATCCTGTACTGTAGTAGTTACTGTTTCTCCTGTTGTTTATGACATTTATAGACTTTATTACAATTTGCCTAATAGTGATCACAAACCAAATTTTACACTTATAAAAACAAAGACCAGGTATTCAGTCAAAGAAACAAAAGACAAAAAACAAACAAACAAAACAAGCCCATAGTGAAAGACATCATACCTTGACTAGAAGTTTTTGAGCTTATGAGTAAAAACTGCTAATAGTCCAAACACATTGGTATTTTTTCACACTCTGTTTATAGATGCTGAGAATAACAAGAGAGCACTACATTCCACATGTTTGTTCAGTCTCATAGATAAACCCTTATTACCATACAGGCTCTAAATGAAGTTTAACAGACTTTGGAATGCTAGTTTGGTGCAAAGGACTTGCAATCTAAAGAAACACTGCTTATCATTTCCTTGACTAACCTGATCATTATAGTCATCTTAAACAAACATAAAACAGTGTAAGTTTGTAGTTAATGTTTGCCAATTCCTATGAAAAAAAAAAAAATTGGTTAGGCAAACTGGTTTTGTTAATTGGCTTTTGGTGCATTGAGAACTAAACGATTACCTGTATTTAAGCTGAACTTCAATGACTTGCCTTTATAGCAGTGACATGTATGTATGTGCACCAGTTTGTCACTGGAGAAGTGCAATACAGTAATTTTGACACATCAGTGTTTGTGGATATAGTCACTTCTTAAAGACACAAAATTACGTTATTCAAACTTGGGTAATTAGAGACAGGTAGATAATTCACAAGTAAAATTTATGGCAGACCAAGTTAGAGGGTTTTGGTACAAACTTGTCAATGAAACATCATTTGAAATAGAGTTGTTTTACACTCCTTCTTTTTCTTAACTCATCAAAACAAGTTATTGCTATTAGCATTCCAAAGACACAGTGCACCTAGGTCTTATGATTTTTGTTTCCAAGTAAACCTATGAAGTGCTGCAGAAAAAAAAACACCACAAAACAAAAAACAAAACCCTTATGATGTCACAACGTTACTCATTAACTGATTATAAACACTAGCCTGAGCTGGAGTCATAGCAAGACTGTACTTCCTACAGTCTTGTGAAAAGTCTGTGCCGTGTGAGGATCGCTCTCAAATTGGACTTACCTAACTCTGCAGTTAATTCCATTAAAATGATGAAAAAAGGGAATTCCTTGGAGGACGACGTTTTTTACTCTGAAAGTCAGAACAGCTTCCGAAAGTCAAATAAGGACACTCCAGTCAGCCCTACAGAGAGTTTTGGATCAGTATTTATAAGGTAAATCCTGATGTGTTTGAATGTTCTGTACGTACTTGATTCTGGGGGAGGGGAGAGGGCAGCAACACAGGAGGACACTGGGACTAATACACCAGTGAAAATACCTTGATGAGGAAGCTTAATTTGAGAAGGAAATGTATGAAGAGATTTCACTGATGTTAGTGATTGCATTGGAAAGGGGAGTGCTATTGTAAAGGACAAATCTGTAACAGTGGACAGGAGGGTGCTGTGCTCTCTTTCATTATCTATTACACAGAAGTAGGTCTTTGAATGCATATACCACTGTACACTAATAAACTCAAGTCATAAAACGTCCTCTGTAGAGTCATCCAATACTATCTACGATAATTGAGTGGATCTCTGTACAAAACAAATGCAAGCTGTTAGAACAGAGAATGGAACCAAATACTTTCACATGCGTTTTTGTCTACATGAAACTTCACATAGCATATTAAACTATGTTTCAAGAGAGAAGTTACCAAAACCAAAAGAAGTATTCATGGAAGCTGAACACTTGCATGAATGAATATGGTTAAAGGGTTTGCTGACAGAACAATTACAAACAATTTTTAAGAGGAAATAATTTTTCTTACTTTGGAAGAATGGACTTGTTGGATTACAGACTCACACTGAGGTAGAATTCATTGTAATGAAGAGTTCTGGATAAATCATGCACATTTTAGACATTACAGACAAATGAGGGAAGGCAGTGTCGGAGAGTTACTGGCACCTACCACTTATCCTTCCCCATCTACTGCAGAAGTGAGACAAGTAAACATCTATGGCATTTATGTCAACCCACTATAAATAAAATAGCTTTAAAAAGCTACTCAGAATAGCTTTAGACACTTACTGGTTCTTAACAAACTTGAAAATTCTTCAACAAGCATTGTCCTTAATATCTGTTCAGTGCCCAGGCACCCTAAAACTGATTTGAAGGGAGCACCTCTACATAGTCTTTGTGTGGACGAATTGTATTTCTTTGTAGCTATGCACAAATTCTTTATATGAGATGACAGCTCATTCCACTAATTGGGTCAAAAGTATAAATAAGTCTGCTGGCCTCATTTTTCCTCTTTTGAAATCTTATTAGGGCTTTTTAATATTATATATGCATAATGTCAACTCAAATATCAGAGACATAATGTCCAACAGTTTGAACAGAGAATAAGAAATCAGAAATTTTAAGTTTTAATTAGAGCTCTCAAAGGCTTTTAGCTAATCACATAAGAGCCTGGTTAGTTTAAAAAAAAAAACAAACCAAACCACAAAACATTTACATGTGGTTCTGTATGTCTCTCTTGATCTCCTTTTCCAATTAGGCATGGGACACAGTAGCATATGGAGGGTTCAACACAAGTGCATGATGTCTAACCACATCTAACTTGGGCAATAGAAGTTTGCCCTCTTTCCTCTGTCCAGCCCAGAACACAAGGCAGACAGATTCACCTACTTTTTTTATTTACCACTAGATAAGCAGTACACAAAAAGGTACCATATATGCTCTGATAGCAATGTGATCAGTCCTTACAAAGGACAGAGTCCTTTGCCTCAGGTTTCTCAATAATCAACCTGCCTGCCAAGCAGCAAGTGCCAGAGGCAGGCCTTCTAGAAAGCCAGTTTACTCAACTGCTGTTTCGGTAAGAAGGATGATATGATTATAAAGCCCTGCTGTGAAACTATACCACTGTGGAAAGCAAAGATGGAACAGCAGGCTGCAAATACGAGACAATCCAGTAAGAAGAATGCATGATTGTACACAATGAGCTAGTACCTAGACTGAGCTCTCACCAAACTTGCTTTTTGTGTGTTTGTCACAGTCATGACATGTTTACCCAAAATGATCCACACAAAAAAAATCAGGGAAAATGCTTTTGGGAACAAGAAATGCAGGCTCTGCATTTTTAGGTACTATTTTCAATACAATCCTATTTACTTAGAGCACATTTCCCATATATGTAGATGCATCCACAGAGAAAATTTACTATCTTAATGATTGCTATTGTTTATCTTATTTATTCATGCCTGAGGACAAAAACTGACTATATGCCTATGTTTTATATGCCTATGTTTTATATATCTCTGTTTTCACCTCACTGTAATTGGCACCATGTGAATGAGAACAAATTTGCCAGAATCCAGGGGGTTATTAACTTTCAGACAGGGGAGCCCACATTTTATCACCATGGCATCATGTTATTCCCAACAGAGAAGAACTGGTTTCAGAAGCAAATTAAGACTCTGGAGCTATAGCTGAGGTGTCGGCCACACATAACAGCTCAGAGATTTGTGTTGATAAAAGTATTGGCCACATGTGCATGCAGCATTTTATCAGTATGAACGTATAGAATTCTTCTCACATTGGAACAAAACATTTTCCAGTAGTGCAGATCAAAATACTGCCAAAAACAATAGGGATCTCAAACTCCCCTTTGGAGCCCATCCCTAGAATGTGAGTCAATACCCTGCATCCAGATCGCCTAAACTTGAGAAAAATCTCAAGCTGTGTGGTTTTTGACCAACATGCGTAATGATCCTGAAGAAAATATAGGGAACACAAGAGAATGAGATTTTTAAGCAATTCTGATCAGGACTACTGGCCACCAGCTCTGTGAATGTCATACTGCTATGTATGTTAACATCAACCCTAGCAATAACCAAATGCATGTTGTATATCAAATGTATATCAAATCAAAAATAAGGTGAAGATTCAGCATTTGCCAGTAACATTGACATTAGGTAAAAATCATAAATAAATTAAAAACAAAACAGAACAAAACAAAAACCTGAAAAAAATAAAAAAAGAAGCATGGAGAGGTATGTTAACTAAAAACCAAGTCATCAAAATGGGGTCAAAAAGATCTTCAACTCATTTGGTGCATTGCAATCAAATAAATACAACAATTCAACCTTTTACATTATCTTGTGTCCCTCACTTAAAACTTCCTCTCCTCAGGGTAAGAACAATCCTTTCCTAAGCTCCTGAAAAGTCTGAGCACTATTTTTTCTCGTAAAAGATTCCATTTATCCTCATAGAAGCTGTACTAACTTCTAAATTTCTTACACACTTAACGTGCTATTCTGCTGCTCTTCAGACACTGAGAGGTTCCTCTCAACAAAATGGCCACCATATTTAGATATACCACGAATGCCTGCATGCATGCAGGCATATCTGGTTCAAAAAGGCATCCATGTGCATTCCTTTATGATACACAGATTCAATAATTACATACATGCATGCACATAATGCATTAGATGTATGCAATCTGTTTGATGTCTTAAACATCCGGATTGAAATTTTTGTCCATGTTATCTGTATACAGAGGTGTCACACTTGGATGTCACTCAATCTACCAGGGTAGAACAAGCAATATATGTATTTATCTTTTCCTGCCTAGCTGACCAATATATTAAACAATGGTTATAAATGGGAAAAAAAAAAAAAAAAAAAAAAAAAAAAAAAGGGATTTTACTGCCAAGGGATTTGGTGCTTTCATTATAAATTACAAGACTTAGGCCTCACAGCATTGTAACAATGCCATCCATGAGGCATCCAGGGCAATATATTGCTTGGGAAATATGCCATGACTGCTTTTTTTTCTCATGAACTAAGTGGAGACACTGACTTGTATTTTTCAGCAAAATGCCAGCTAGCTGACTGCCATCTAATAGGTAGCAGAACTAAACTATTACATGTCACAAGGTTGCTTTTTTTCAGAATATAACTAAGTTGCCGTGAACAACCTGGACAGAGACGAACATTCCTTAAGTTCACCAGTTCTGATACATTTTGCCATTAATCCTCCTTCCCATACTGTTCTTTTAGTATGACACATAGTAAGACACATCAGTAAGGCATACAGTATGCAGTATGTCTTCTGTGGCTCCACAGAGTAAGTTGTGTGAAGGTCATTGATACCAAAATGGCCCTAAATATGCTGTTGAAGTAGAACTGCAATTTGTTACACATTCACTATAAGGGGGGCTGATAACACATTACTAATACCACAGAAGTTATACGTAAGAACTTCTGTCCTTTTACATGCTGGGTGCTACAGTAGGTAATTGTAGTGTAGTCTGTTTCATCCAATTGCTTCAGTATTCAGCCACAATGAACAGCCTCACCCTGCCACACCATCTGTGGTGAGAAATGCTCCAACTAGCTTTCAGCCCAGCTTGCTTCACATGCTCTATGCACTTCCCCATCCAAAGGGGAGTTCAACCAATGCAGTAATCCTGTCTCCCTTAAACAAAAAAACAGGAATGGATAGGCAGATATGACTTCTAGCAAGCTGCTCACCTGACATAGGTGTCTATAAAGCAACCTCACACCTTTGAAAATCACTAAACTCTTAATCTACCAAGGAACTGGGATCAATTGGCTAAAACTGCTTCTTACACATTTCAAAGCTGCACCACTTACTGTGTTCTGGCCCAAGTTATCCACTAGACACTATTCAGGACCTTGGTTTATTCTGCTTATTTTGAGCATACTTCAAAGTATGCTGAATAACTTGCAGATGTTTCTGAATATCCCTGCTCAAGGCAAGAGTATCGCTAACACCAGGTCAAATGCAGTATGGCTTTGTCGTGTAACCTTCAAAGACAGTCTGCAGCCTCTCTGGACAGCTTCTTCCAATGCTGCACCACCCTAATGCATTTTTTCTAAATCTTTTTTAGTCTGCATCTCCCAAGCTGTGTGACTTGTGTCTGCTTTGCAGATATTCTAGAAATCACATTTTTTCACTGTTTCAATGGTTTTCCAAATGTCTATTAGTTTCTGTCTCATACTGCCACAGCTCCTATTTCTATGGTATCTAACATAAGACTGCCTTCCTATCACATTTCAATAGAGTACTATAAGGTATGATTGATCAGGTCTTTCATCACTTAATGGCTTCCAAGGCATTTGTGTAGCTTTCACAGAATCCTACCAGTGCACAATATCATATAGAAAACTGAAGGCAAGTAATATAATGACCTATAATCCAAAAGTATCTGTATTCACATACTGTTATGGCTGTATGTCTTTGTACATTTACATACCTGCAAATAAGCACAGAGTTCTCTGCTGAGGAGAAATGTGCTCAAAGTATACAGAAAGACAGAAATCACTGTATTGGTTTTCTTCTTTGTTCATTCCCAGAGAAGTTTCCTCACAGTCAGGCATGCTGATACTCGTCACATAAGCTGGGAAATACTTTGTGAACAACCTTAATGACTGTGATGAAATAAAACCCCAAGATACATGAATACTGTTGATTAAGACAATCGCTAACTGTGTTTATTTCCAGGTAGATTGTCTCTTTTATCATTCATTTGCAATATCCTGTTCAAGAATCAATAGCCATGTGTAGCAGTCCTACTGCTTTTTACATTAACCTTTCCAGCATGTCTCATTGGGTTCCTTTTCCTTTCATCGTGTCATTCAAGATAAAATTCATAATTTTTCTCATAAATTAAAGAAACAATTTGAAAGAGAAACAAAACAGTGAAGTTCAAAAAGGATACATAGGTTATATTTAGTCAAATCTAATGATCAGCTGCTAACATACTAGCAGAGAACACCATCTCAGTTGTTCTTTCTAAAAACTTCACCAGGTCATAGTAGTTCAACAATTAAACCCGAGCAAGCCTCCATCTGCTGTGAAAAATGTAAACACTTTACTATGACACATAAACCATGGTAGTGTGTATAGGACAGATGAAGTAATCTTTTAATCTTGCCTCTATTCAGCCTTCATAAGGCTTCTGATGTCCAGTGCTTGGGCACTGCACTTTAGAAAAGATCTGAAGCTATTAGAGACAGTCCATAGAGGGGAAAAAAAATTAAAAAATTCAGAACACACAATTTATACCTTCAACTGAGGCTAAAGAGAAGAAGAAAATAGGTGAAAATAGGAGACAGTTTTTCACTGTTAAATTTCAGCAAGAAGGATTCAGGATCATGTTAGAGATTAACAAAAAATAATACCCTGGATGATTGCAAACACTAGAATTGATTGGTTGGATATTGCTGACTTTTAAGAATAGCTTAGACAAGTGTCTTGCCAGGAATGACACAGGAATAGAAGGCCTTCCCTTGGCATAGGAAATGAACTTGATGACTCAGTGAGTCTCTCCCCATTCTGCTTTTCTGTGATTTCATACGTATCACCTTTTTTTTTTCATTTTTAATTTTACAATTAAAGTTATTATTTCATCTCTAGTTTTTCATCCTTTGTTGTGTTGAAGGTCCTGATTATCAAAACCCTTCAATGCTCTCTGAGGCTTAATGTAATCTCTTCAGAGAAGGAACATGTCATTTTTTGCCTACATGACATCACTGGTAGTACAAGCATTAAACATTAATCAGCAATTTTATAGTACACTAATTTCTCTTTCTCTCCACTATCTGCACTTCAGCACTTAGAGAAAAGCACAGTCCATATTTTCACACAGCTGTCTCTGTTGGTGACAGCTTGGTCTTCACATACTTGCTTTACTGTATATATACATGAGCAAAAATAACTGCACAGTAAAAGGTCCTTTGTGCTTTTTTTTTTGCCTAAGACTTGCCACAGCATATCAAAATAAAAGCATAAGGTTTGCAAGTATATTCCACCCACATGAGCAGCTGTGCATTTGATTGCTTAATATGAGGCACTCCTCACTATGTACGACTGAGAATCCTGCCATTCAAGACTTTTATCACTCAGGAGTGTGTCCTCTAGCTGTGGAGCTGCAGCACTATACAGTTTGACAAAGCCTGGCCACAGGGTTTCTTTTTCAAATCCTAAAAAAACACAAGCTATAGTCATTGCTTATTACTTCCACCATCATTAACAGATAATAACAAATTGCGTTGATTAGGCATGTATTGAGAGTTTGCCAGAACCAAATCTCTGAAAAAGGTAAGATATTGTGATGCGGAACAAGTATTTAGTAGGGATTCATGTTTAATATCTAGGCTGCAGGCATCAATTTATTTGAATGCAAGTTTCTTTTACAGTAAATACCTTGACTAATTAAACAGAGAGCTTTGTATGCCTTGAGAATGGAGCCAGGTGAAACTAAACCAGAAACTGAGATCCAGGGACCAAGCAGCTCCTTTCCAGTTCTTGCACAACTGTGGTAAAGACAGGAATCTCTGGAGATGGTCAGCAGCAGCATTTATTTCCTGTAGCTAAATCTGCCAGTGGCTGAAAATCTAAGCACTCAAAAGGTATCTGGTTTTATTTGTTCAAATATCTAAAAGTCAGATTCTCACCTACTGAAAAACAGCACTGTTCTGTTGGAGTGTGTAGAGATACACAGAAGTTATTCAATATCAAGTCTGCCTCCAGCATCAAAATTAGGAGTAAAATAGCAAGATACCTTTATAATGCAATGAAAGGCCTCCAAAACTAAGAGTAAGGGTAGGCAGTCACTTTTCCTACTGTTTCTAGACGTACTGTGCATGCCTTGTTACTGCACACTGATATAATTCCAAGGGAACCTAAAATAGTTCTAAACCTGCTCAGGTGCTCCACAGGGGAGCATAAGGCAGCAATCAAAGTTTCACAGGTACAGGACCTAATCTTTCTTGTAAATTATGCCTCATTCCTTTGCCACATGGGCCTTGGTTTTCACCTTAAATAATACATACACATTAGTTAATGGTGTCTCCCAGAAATATAGCCATTTAAAATGTCTTCCTTCCTGTGCAGCTTGGCAGAGTCTGTAAATTTTATTGAACGGGAGCTAATTAAACCAACCTGGTCTAGCTCAGACTATACTACATTTTCTACAGGATCTGTGTGCCCAAGCAGCTACAGCAGTCCTGAGCCTTTTCATCATTAACACCTCTTTCTTTTTACCCATCTTCTGAATAGAGTGCAAGAATACCTAACAGTTCTTTCACTTTCAAAATACTGTGTGAGTATGAAGCAATCCAAACACCACCACTGGAAGGTGACTGATTTGCTTCATACATACTTTAATCTGAAAGGTCCATTATTATCCATCTCCTACCCTGATGTCCACCACCGTCCTGTACCTCTTTTCCCTTTACCTCCTGTGAAGAGCTGGGCAGTTAGGAAGAAAACTGGAAGTGTCCTACTATTAATTCCACTAACACAGGAAACCATGAAAACAGACCTTTTTTCTGGAGATGCTACTTTGAACTCCGCTCCCAAGGTTGGCTTTCCTTAGACTGCATTGCTACAACCTCCATCTTTGCTTTGTGAAAATATTACTTCATCAAACTGAACTCTGACTTGGATATTAACCAGGTAAAAACAATATTTATCTCATCGACGTTGACAGTTGTGCCTGCCACGTGAGAGGACTTGGGTGAAATGCTGCCATTTAACCTCTCCAAGGGCACGCGACTTATCTCTGACAGCCCCACCAGCACCAAGCCGAGGGCACGGCTATGCTCGCTCTGGTTTTTGCGAAATACGAGCTTATTTCCTGGGCAGACACGGCAGCCTGGGGTGCTGCTGAAGAGAAAGGAAACAAAAAAAAAAGCCTGAGGCAGCCGCAGATGGAAGTTTCCAGCGAGTCACCACAGAAGTTCGCGTTAGTACAGCCGGCCAGAGGCCGCCATCGGTATTTGGACTCCCGCCTGCTTCAAAGAGACACCGGGGAAACGCGATGGCAGAAGCCTGTGGAAAGCCGCTTCCCGTGAGTTGCTGCCGGTCTTGTGAACTCTCTCCCAGGCTGGGCCAGGCAGGCGCGGGGGCCCCGCCGCCCGCCGTTGGCCCGGCTGCCTTCGCTTCGGGGCCCCGGCTCTCGGTCACCGCCGCCTTCTCTCTTCAAACGGCGTGTGCGTGAAACCGCAGCCCCTGCCCCGTATGAAACATTAAGGGCACCTTTTGTTCGAGCCAGCGGGAGGCCGCGTCTCACGCCACAACGGCCGGGCTGAATAATTTAAGGCGCGTAACAGATCAGCCGCGCGGGGATCGCGGGATCCGGCCGGGGCCGCAACAGGCACTTCGCAGCCGCAACCGGGTCCGCCCTCTCCGCCGCTGCGGGGGCGGCAGGGTTTGTGCTGCACCAAGGAATAGTGTTTTCC
>WTSP01008315.1:0-18147 GCA_025331215.1 Actenoides lindsayi
CATGTCCTGATTTTTGTCTGCCATGCAGGCATCAAAAGTTGTTTTAGTTTTTGGGAAGATCTAAAAGGAAAAAAAAAACTTTTTTTTTTTTTTTTTTTTTTTTTTTTTTTGGTCTTAATTTGGAAAGGTTCAGGATAAGGATCAGGACTTGGACCATTATCCTGGGGCCACAGTACTGCCACACATCTAAGACTGAGGGCTGCAAGGGGATGCTAGGATTTTGGTGTAGGCCAGATGACAGCGTTGGACATGACCTTGTTAGAAACAGTTTCAAAGGTAACCAGGAGGGAGCAGAATATGTAGCTTTAATTAGCTAAGCTTCTCAGTGACTAGAGGGTGGGAAATGGGGAAGTGAAAGAGAGAGACAGTGGGCACATACCTATATGTTTTTCAGTTATATTCAGGTTGCAGTGCTATAATGATATACATGACATCTTGTGTAAGGCTGAAAAGCTATGTCTATTTCATGACGGTAAAAAGGTTCCTTTTTGCTGAAATACTACAGCGATGGAAAATGATGGCTGCCTTCCCTGCTGCTGAGAAAAGCTTGCAAACCCTGATAACTGATCTTGCAGTACTCACTTAGTGCTAGTGTCTTACTCATGTGTCCTGTGTTGGCAGTCACAGACAATTATTTGAGCTGGAAAGCTAAGGCAGCTCGCTTGAGGTGTCTGGTTTTGTGGTTAGAACCTGGGTTTGGCTTGTTGCAATGTTAAATTATGAGCATTATTAATCTTTTGAATCTGCTAAACTGAAAACTTAACCAGCTAAGATCTGGGAGTGAAAGACCATGTGCCGTTGAAGTTTCAGTGATGCTGCATGGAGCAGGCAAAACAGGGAGTTAGCGAAGTGTTGTTAGGCTGGTTTCAGTGTGGGGAGGAAGTCACAACTATTTATGAAGCATCACTAGGCTCGAGTAGCTTCTATGACTAAAAGACAACATTAAATATGAGTGATGTGTGCATTCACAACCCTGTAAACGTGTCTTCTTTCCTGTTTCTGCCTGGACAGATTGCTCTGACTCATCTAGATCCTAATGAATGTTCTTGTTTGTCTTTGTACCTGAGTTGTGTATCTCTCCAGAGATACACAGCTCCTGGATATCAGGACCTATGGCCCTCTATGCCCTGGGCATCTATCCTATTGCTGCCTGAAAACCACATCTGTCCCTGGATATCTGCCATGCCAGCCTGCTTTCTTCAGGTGCCCATAAATGGAGAGATTTGCATGACCATGGTCCTGGATTATGCATGACCAAGCTCCAAATCCTTTAAGGTATGGCATTGTTTTGGCTTGCTGTCTTGCATGTAATCTTCAGTGCCTGTAGTTAGGTCTGATAATGGCCCAGGATCTGCGTGGACCACATGGCATATACTGCATGTAGATGGCCCATATAACCATGCTGCTCTCATCCAAATCCTTGATCTAAAAGTAAAAGGAGGCTCCCTGGGACCACTCTCACAGTGAGATGGATCAGACTTGGCAATCCACTGTTGTGGCCTTATAGTGGTCACAGAGATGAAAGCATAAATGTGGCCATGAATAGGTTAAATACTAGAAGAGTACCGTATGTAGAAGTTGTGTGTTTTGCAGGAGAGTTGCACTCTGTAGGTAGTCGAAGGTTGTAGCACAGTATTGATTGGAAAACAGTATTTCTTTCTCTGCAAGGTATAGTAGGAAAGGGGCCTTGAACTTATTTACAAAGGAAGTGGGACATGCAGAAACATCACTTCCAAATCTTTCATGACTGGAGAAGGGGAGCAAGGCCTCCATCTGGGTGCAAAGGCGTTTCAGGGCATGGTGAAGTACACAGATGATCACAAGTTTTTCCAGAAGAAATGGTTGTTTTGACTTCATCTGAGATTTAGAGTGAGTTAAGTGTGAGCTGCCAGAGCCAATTTTTGGTCTGTGTTATGGATCAGTGACCACTTCTAAGGTGATTTTACTCAGGTTTCTGTCATTTTATGAATCAGACAGTATGATGTTGCTATGTATGAACATTTCCCCCACACAAATCTTTTCAGCAGCACATAAGCTTGTCAATTTTGGCATAGGTAACTGTTGTGATGTCAAAAAGGCACAGCTTTATTAGGCTCTGTTAAACTGGGAAGGGATTTTTTTCAGTCAATTAGTAATGAAGAAAAAAGCAAAAACTGTGTCTTCCTCAAACACAGCACACCATGTACTTCTTGTTAAGGACAATGTCTGTGCTGAGTGTCACATTTCAAATATCAGCTGGTTTTGCTGTTGCCTTATTCAAAAACAAGTATGGTTAGAATTTCATTACAATGGGAAAAGTGTGTGCGTATATTTGTTTCCCACTGTTCCATAGCACAAAAGCTGCTGGGAATTTGCTCCCATTTTAGCAAGATGAACTGGTGTTTTGTTTTGTTTTTACCCTCAAGCGTAAAAAAAATAAATTCAACTTCAAAAGTGGATGAAGATGTAAAACCAAGAGTCTAAGGAAGAAATTATTTTCCAACTTTACCTAGTATTGGTGCTATTCCTGTAATAGTTGAATACATTCTTCAGCTAAGAATCTCAAGTAAATAAAATTAAAGATATAATTAGTGTATGTGTTTCTGGAGGTTCAGCTGAGATCAGATTGTTAGGTGATGCTTTGTGGCTTCTGTGTTTCCCTATAGGAATCTTTTTGCGGCTGGATATGAGGTTTTTAGGGCTCTCTCACATTATTCCAACCATATTATGTAGGGTGAAAGGGTTAGTGTACATGTCTTATTTGACAAGATAGATGAAGTGAAGGAACCAGTCTTTATTGTTGAGATAAGGAAATGAGGTGAAGGTAACATATGACAAAGATCAGATAGATTAAGGCTAAGAACTGAGGCCATGTCTTACAATTCCCTTAATGATAAGAGAAAGTTTTTTTGTTTGGTTATGGCAAACTAACACAGGTAGTGTGCTGTACTGAAGTGATGTCTGTTAAGGCCTTCTGGAATTCTTCTCTTTCCTCCCCTGCCTATTCACAGCAAAATGTATTTTCACTAACAATGATTCTGCAGTGCTTTTGTACTATATGTACAGGAAGCTGAATGAGTGTCTGGGGACCTTTTAACTGGATCTATAAAAAGTCTGTGTCAATAAAGTCCTGTCAGATCTATCCTTTCTTGCTCAATGTGACTGCAATATTCCAGAGCGTAATCTTCTCCCATGTGGTCATGTTTCCTTAGATAAGAAAAATTGCCTCTCTGGTGTCAGTGGGGATGGGGTCACTGAATGGGAACAGGAGCGTTTTCTTTATTTTTTCACAATGGACAGTTGTTTTTGTGACTGGATAAACTATGTCCATGGTAACTGAGCAAAGTTTATTTCTGTAGGAAATAGGTAACCATGTTTGTGCAGTGGGGGTATCAGAACATAGAGGATTTGAAAGGAAGGGTCCAGAGGTCATCAGCAGAGGGGATATGATGAGGAAATGCAATGAGATATTTCATGTGGATTCTGGCATATACTTCATGGGATGCTTCCTTTCAAGTGCTGGTGAGCAAGAGAGGCGAATAGAAGCTCTTTGATAACACAGCAGCAGGGTGAATTCATTTCAGGGCCAGCTCTTCACCTTGTATAAAATAGCACTACTGATTTATGCCCACAGAAGATTTGGCTTGAAGCTGTAATTGCTTTCTTGGCTACTTTCTGTTTTCCTTATGTGTGCTCAGACTATCAAAAGGGTGTTAAATGCTATATTTCACCAAAACCTGTTGCTCCTGCTACCCTATTTGTTTATTATGTTCTTTTGAAGTATTGTTGCAGCATAACTTTATTTCATAGCTCAAAAAAAAAAAAGTGTCCAGAACTACCAATGGCTTTGTGAGTACGAAGAGCATTCCTAAATTGTCCTTTCTTAAGTGACTAGTGGAATGCTGAGTGGCTATAAATGTAAAGTTAATCTTGCCAGATAATTTATGCCATTGCTACACTGTTTGTATTCTGTGTTTCCACATTCATCTTCAGGTTTCTACATTGCTTCAGGTATAACTTGTGCTATGACCTCGTGTAACATTATTGCCTAGAGCAGCAATTAAACTGTGACTGCTGCTCATGCAGGTATGAGTGCTGTGGAGAGTGGTAAGTGTTGTGCTTAGAGCAGACTTAAGACCCTACCCAAAAACCAGAATGGAAACTCAGGCACTTGGTTTCTGCGGAGTGCTCTGAAGTTATCCTCTTTGGGATCTAAAGCAATTCCAAATTAACATCTACTTGAACTGGATTTGCTCTTGAATACTGTGTAGCTCTTACAAGGGGAAAGTGATGGTACAGAGGGTTGACAGTGTAAAAGAACAACAGCAAACAAATAGTGGACAACAAAGGAGATATTTTAAAATTGTTATTACAGGTAAGAATCAAATGCACGGAGATACTGAATGATTCTTGTAGGATTATGCTAAAAATGTGAAATGTAGTGTTAAACTGAAATTTTAGGCCAGCACCTTAATGTCAGGATGTGAACTACTTTTCTTTTGCTGTTGCTTTGTCCTTCCTATGTGCATAAGTGTATCCATATTTTGGTTATACATGATTCATAATCAAATATCCATGGTAGAAATCATGGCTGTGGCAATATCAGATGTGACTCTATCCCTGGCTGATTTTTACTATATTTCTGAACCAGATGGTGGAATGGGATGCAAGAAAGTTCCTCATCTGCCTCAGTGCAGAAGCTGTCTGGGTCTGTTTTAGCAGGGAGATGTTTACCTAAGAGTGGCTGTCTGACATTGTGGTGGAGCAAGTCAAAAAACACTCACTGAGACCATTTCCATTATAATATATACTAGGATCTTGTACAACAGGTTTGAAAAAAATGTACTCAGTAGAAAACTCATCGTAGCATTCCTCATATCCTCCAAAGGATCTCAAAGTTTTTAGATCTTAGAAGTCTCTCTGGAGGTGGTTAGAAAGGTGTGAAATTGTGCATTATACTACACTCATAGTAAAATATAATTTTTGCGTGGGTGCTGTACCCGTGTGAACTGTAGCAGACTTTCTGTGTTACCTTTTCTCTCATTGGGTGCATATTCTTGGTATTGGGAAGCTGTAATTCAATCTGATACCTGACAGTTTGTGTTGTACAATTATCTCACAAACACAATAATGCCTTGTATTTGCAGCATGTTCTTATACAACACAAGAAATTTTTGGGTCTTCATGGCATGCCTGAGGTGCCACTGGAGACTTCAAAGACAGAAGGTGAAATTAGGAATTAGAGTAATTTTTTGGTTCTTTCAGTCCATCTGAGGAAAGCAGACAGATTGGAATTTCCATGTCAGTGGTCAGCCCCACAGTGCCTCTAGGAAAATTATCAGGAGGCTAGTGCTAGACTATGCACAACAGCACGTGTTGAGAATATAAGACCCAACAGACATTTACTGAAACAAGAGAGGAGCAAACTGTACACAGGGAGAAACCTCTTCTCCATGAGGACAGTAAGGTGGTGGAGCAAGTGTCCAGGGGGGTTGTGGTTTTCAAGACCCAGATGATCACAGCATTCTGGTCTGACCTCATGGCTAGTCTGCTTTGAGCGGGAGGTTGGACTAAAGACATCTTGAGGTTCCTTCTAACCTAAACTATCCTCTGATTCCATGACACCTTACACCAGAGAACTTTACCATGTAATTTCTTAAGGAAGACAATACATTTTGTTTTAGTGGAATCACACATCTCTTACAAATTATTTAATCTTTGATTAAAGAATTCTTTCATTTTATAACCATTTTTTAAAATTATGTTTGTGGTTTTAAAAAATGGATGATGGCTCATCTCAAAAATCTCCATCCCAAAACTGACAGTAAAACTAAAAACCTCCAACCTCTTCTCTGCTTTTTTTTTTCCCTCTTTCTCCTTCCTCTTCAGAAAACATCCCCAAACAGAATTTAAAAATCCCATTTGTTAAATGAAATATCAATATAGAGGACAATATTTATTGGTCCAATCTTTGGTTCCATTTCAGTGTTTTGTGTCCTAAAATTAAGTACAATGTCTTTTGTTCTTATTCAAAGAAGGTTCTGCTAAGACATTGGGGTACTACTTGTAGAATAAGGGTTAATTATTGGGCACATTTTTTTTCAGATGTACGCTGGACTGGCAGCTGACAGCTCCCATCATCACATTTTAGGGCTTCATACTCAAGAATAACCAATTTTTTGTGTCTTCAAAAATCAAAGAGGAAAATATTTTTATATTCTTAGAAAAGTTATATTGACAAAATGAAGCTGCAGAAACTACAAGAGGAGAATAAATAGCATGACATCATTCCAAGTTATCTATTAGGAATTCTCCAAGTTATATCCACGCTAGAAATGCAAGTATGCTTTTTGTTTTTTGTTTGTGTTTTTTTTAATCTCAGAATGATCTAATGCCCATGGCTCAGATTTATTTAACATGTACAAGACTGGATATATATTCAAGTAATGAGTGAGAAGATAAGATTTTGAAATATTTGTCTTGCTTTTGGAATTTGCCTGGAAGAAAATGATAGGAGTCACATTCACATGATACTTGAAAAAAGAATAGGGTTATATCATGCTGTCAACTCTGCCAGCTTTATTTACCTAACTTCAGATAAAACCACAGATATCTCAATAGGGCTATTAATTTGTTAAAGGAGGATTTAGGCAGGTAATGGTGACAAAAATAACTTAAATTTAGCTTGTTTGTCCCTACACCATGAAATAAATTCCTCTTTAACAAAAACGCACCTTCTGCCTCTTTTTCTCATTCCCAATGGTATTGTACTCCTACTGTAGTAAGCTACTTAGCACTGAAACACAAACACTAGTAAAGAATGAATTAATCTCATATAGTTTATCTGTCTAAAAGTTGTGCCTATCTGATGCAGTTGCTTTGGCTACTTCTAAAACTGAGGCAAAGTAATAGATGTTCTGTCAAAGCTGTTCATCTCACTGTAGGAACAGCTAATTCACTAATTTAAGGTTTGTCCACCTTTTAGCCAGTTAAAGATAAATGTGTTGAGCCTCACTATAAGCATGGTAGAATTCCATCTGTTTGCAGTAGTCTTATTTTTATATATTGACCTTTCTTGGTGGAGAAGAAGTAAATTAAGATGCTATTCTAGTATTCAAAAACAGCCTATGAGCCATTATTATGTATTCCAAGAAACCATTCTCCCAGTTATTAAAAAAAAAAGAAAAAGATTTTTTTGTTGTCTGAAGTAGCAGTCATCTGTTGCAATTTATATATTATGTAGCAGATTCATTCCTGCTCAACAGATTTCTGAGCAGTTACTTACTTTACTGTGCAACTAACTGGATTGCAAACCAACAACATGAACAACATGAAATAACGATAGTGAGTACAAACCTATCAGTAGCACACCTTCAACTCAAATATTTACAGTATGTAATGTTTTTAGTCCTGCAGTGCACAAAGAACCTTTTGTCCAGGTAACCAATAGAAATTGTGGAGAATCACTTTATATTTTCTGCAAAAGGCACTGGGATTAACCAGAGCAGGAAAATATTAAATGTCAGTCCTGATTATGGAAACATTAATTCAGAACAAAGATTTTGCTTTTATAGCTGTATCTTTTTTAAACAAGTACACTGCTTCTCAACAGTAAGAGAAAATCCCAGACCCAGTTATAGTCCTAATTACACTTCCACACCAATTTTCTCAATCTCTTGGTCATATGAACAGTTAAACGGGGATTACTGAGCTCAGCAAAGACAAGTGATGCTAAGGGTGGTAACGCTATGCAGTCAGAATTGCAGCCACAAAATTAATACACCTGATAGGTTCTCTGTTCTAAAATCTAAAAGGGTTAACTATAAAGTGGGTTAGAAAGGGTTAGTTATAAAACTTACAGTGCTGACGTTGCATATGCTGCTACAACGACACTAGTAGTGAGGGAAGTATTTTTTCACCAGATCTCTGTTCTCAGTGGAAAATGTCTGGACCTTGCTCATGGTCAGGTGGCTGAGACACACAAGTAAGTTGCCCTACATGAAGCAGACTATTTTTATTAAGTTACTTTAAAAATATTTCTCACCCAACTTTGTGCTTGGAACAAGGTGAGGTCCCCTCTGTAGGCCCCTGTGTCTGACAGCTGAGGCAACTTCAGGGTTCCTCGGCACTGCGTTGCTTGTATTTTACTTATTGGCACAACCTCAGTCCCCTGTTTGATATTGTCAGTTGGTCCAGCTTTCAGCAGACCATGATGGCTCTTCAGATGTTTTAAATAGAACAATGCATTATTCATATGCCATAATATGAATTCATAGCCCTTCCGCAAAGGAAATTACTTCTACCTACTTCTAAGACTTTTCCCATTCAAGAAAATTAAGCGAAGCACTCAGAGATGGTTTTAATTGCTTACGACTCAGTTGAGAAACTCCTAAGAATAAGTTTCTTTTTGTAATGTAACTTGAGAGCTCATTCATTGAATGTAATTATGCTGTATGATGGATTGGAAGGTATAAGTGGAGAGCTAAATAAGATGGAGATGACAAAATAATGGTAATAAAAATAATAGTGCTTGGGTTATGTGATACTTCCTCACAGTGTACATCACCACATTGTCATTGTCTTTGAATACTAATGTAGCCTTGTGGCTTCTTCCTGTAGCACATATTTATCAAAAGACAGGCATTGTCTCTCTTCTGGACTTTAGAGTACCAATGGCTTGGCTGCATGGTTTGGAGCTCTTTGGAGAGGTGGAAGTGAGAAGGCATTTTGTGCTCTTTGTGGAGTCACTGCAGACTTGCATCCTTGAGGTCAATGTTCCTCCCCTCTCATCTGTGAGACTGGGTAGTAATTTTCACAGTCAGAGAGACAAGCCATGCCTCTGCTCTTTCCTTTCCTGGGGGCTCAGCTGGAGTCCAAGATGAAGCCACCAAAGAGTTGTAAAGGCTGCTGGGCACAGACTCACGTGCATAACACTATAGTGACCCAGATAAGGCACTGAAGTTGTTTGCCACTAATGAAACCTCCATGACTTTTTCAATAGCAGTGTTAGAAAAGGCTTTTATAGATTCTTTAACACAAAGCAAACACATTTTATCAGTCACATGAATGAATGTGTTTGCCTGTCTAAATTGCTGTATGGTACCAGGGCTGTTCCAGTTAATCTGTAACTAGGAGGCTTGCTGGAGAAGAAGTACTTTGCCACCTCAGTTAAGTGTTCACTGGGGCCTGCATAAGAGGAGAATAGCTCACACAGTCATAAGAAAGTAACTGGTGGAGGTGGCTGAGGTATAGCTTCAAAGAGAGAACAGCAGCACTTCTGAATGTGAGATATGTGGGGAGGAAGGGCTTCTTGCTGAACATTTCTTTTCTGAGTGCTAACTTTCGCTGTAACTTAAGAAACCAGACTACATGTGCTTTCCAGATTCCCTGGTTTTGTCTAGTGAGACAAATCCAGCCTTTCCCACTCTTCTGTTTCTCTTTTCCCACCCTATTCCAGATGTGCAGGCCTGCATAAACCAGCAGGAGTCCAATTATAATGATACTTTCCCATTCACTATTCATCCAGTTTTTTCTTGATGTGAAAATGAAATGTGACCCAAAATAACCCAGTTTGGAGCAGGAGGGTGTTGGGGGGTGGGTGCAGACTCTATCATTACATGCATGCAATTTATTTTTCCAGAGTGGTTTTTTTTTTTTTATCTTTTCAAGTACTAAAACAAAACAAAACCCCACAAACAGTAAGAACAAAAAATTGGATGTATGCAGGAGACTTCTATTCAAACCAATGGCATCTGAGGACAGGAATTATCTCCTAGATGGAACAAATGAGCAAGACCCTCATACATAATGATTGCTAATTCAAGAAAACAATATAAAGACCCATAGTGATGAGACTCAGAAAAATGACTTCTGCAAACAATACTAGCATTCTTACTAGGAGGATACAGATTAATAATAAGAAGTAGGAAGATCAAAACCTCTGACACTAAGCCTTGGAGCAAAATTTTAATTTACTTCAATATCAGCTTTTCCAGAATCACAGAAATATGAAATAGTATAGAATAACTGAAAAGTAAATATTACAGTAATTACCCTACTTTTAATATTATGGGTTTCCAATACTGTTCTATTTTTCCTTTCCAGGTTAAGATGTGAGAGCAAAAGTAATGCATTGCATTTTGTTATGCAGTTTGTAGATCAGAATTGGGATGTGTGGCATTTTACAGGCTAAACAAACAGTATCCCAAGGCAAGTTGAAGTATAAATCAGGAATGTAAGTTTACTTCAGCTCCTGTGAACTTCCGAGAAAAAAAGAATGTTGTGTTTTTTTCTTTTTTAAAGAGTGAGCTATGGTATTTTGAGTCTGGAAGGAGACTGAATGAAGGTATGAGGACTTTGAAATAAAGGCCAGAAAAGACTTGAGAAAAGAGAGTAAAGAGCCTGATATAAGCAGTGGTCATGTATCTACAGAAAAATAGAACTTATCATTTAACATCAAGTTGAAGAAAGCATAGCTGTCTTTCTTTGGCTTTATTTTGCTTTTACCTGAAAAGCTCTGAACAGTGCTTTCCTACAACATCCTTTTGGGTTTTGCTGAAGACAAAATATTTATAAAACTTGTTACAAAAGAGTCAATGGGGAATTTGATTTGATTTTTGTTGCTAAACGATCCAAGGTTAGATTAATTTTGTTAAATGAGTTATAGCTCTGACAAACTCACCAGAATAAGTAAGAATGCACTGAACTATTCTGAAGAAACTGTTTTCAAAATCAGCTGTTTCCAATGACTTTGGCTTTCACCTGTTCTATGCCAGAACTAACTGCTAGTTTTAAGATCAATGCAAAAGTTTCAGGAGATCCAGAGGAGAAAATTGTGTCCTGATCTAAAGCCCAATGCATCCAAACAATTTCTCAAAACAAGGTGCTCCAGGCAAAGTTCTCACCCTGATTACTCCATTTTTACACCTCAGGAGGCCCTGGCCAACAGACAACAGGATTAAATCTCTGTTCAACAAAATTGTCACATATCCATTAAGTTCAAAAATTTGTTGCCCCTAACCATTTTAGACACCTCAGTTTCATTTGTCTTTCCATCCCCATGAGCTGCTGAATTTTGTTATGATTTCAGCTGGTCTCACTAAGGAATATTTAGTACCTCTTAAAAACTGGGTAATTACTGTATCTGACTGGGAACATGCAGGGTGTAACTCTGCAACTGTGGTAGAGGGTTTTTTTTCTCTCTTGACGTTTGCTTAGTCATATACATATTACTTTCAAATACTATTTTCATGCGTTTGTAATGAAAGACAGTAGAATCTTATGATAAGGGAGAACCATGTAGGATACTGCATATCTACAGACCTGTTCACAAGGTACCAAACATTTAAATAGGAGTGCTATGCTTTGTCCTAGTTCTGAACACAGGACCGATTCCAAATAACATTTTTAAAGTTTTATTGAATAAAGAAACTTTTTTTCCTAGAATAGTTTCTTTGTAAAACACTGGGATAGTTGGAAATGTTTTTATGCTCTTCTGAAAAATGATAGTCTGTGCCTTTAGCGATTTAAGTGATTGGATTTTTGCAAAACCTGATGCTCTGACTAGAGCGGAGACATACCCGATCATATACATTCTCATGGGCATACATATATCATTTTAATAGATTAGTTTGAAATCTAGCTCTTTACACAACAAGTGGACTCAGAAGGTGTTATTTATGTGAAAATTGTTGTTTACACCAAAGGAGACTTTCTATTACAGGGCTAATCTATAAACCTTGAAATAATACTTACTCAAGAAACTACATAGCAAAATATGCCTTCTGAATCCACAGCAGCCATAAGAGTCACCTGTTGGTATTATTTCTTAGTTCTTCTTAATGGAGCTTGATATTCTAATATTTCTTATCTTTGTAGATTAGGAAATTAATATGAATGTGGTATAAGTGAGAACAGAAAGTTACAAAGGAAGTCTATTGGATCTTTGTGACTGCAGACTCCGTGTCTTGATACGTAGCCTTTTCTTGTCCTGGCTGACAGCACCAGCCCAGGAGATCTTCCTTTCACAGCAGTGCTGAGCGGCCTTGTGGGATGAAGATAATATATCTTCTCTCTTTCAGCTGTCCTACTGAAAACTTTCAAAAATTAAATGAAAGAACTTCTTCCATGCTGTTTTCAAACTGGTGAAACTCTACTGAGTTCACAAGTTTTTGATGGCTGACAACTGGTGGGATAGGAAAAGAATCAGGCTCACAAATTCTGCTTTAGAAGCCTGGTTAAAAAAAAAAAAAAAAAAGTCACATTTAAAAAGGCTGAGCACTTGCCTGTGCACTTGACAAGACTTTAAACAATTAGGCAACCAGCAATGGCTTCTGATCCCATGGAAACGGCTGTAGAAAAAAAATTAAAAAGGCCTTCTTCTGTTGAAAATGGTTAGTTTGAAGCATTCTGTCCCATTTTGGGCAGTTCGATGGCAGTTTCCATGGGGATGCAAGTAGAGGATTGCTGAAGTGTTATCATAATTCCTGCAAATGACACAGATGGAAGTTAAAAGATGTAAATTATATTTCAACAGCACGCATAAATGTATTAATTTTAGGAGAGGTTGTAGGGAAAGACAACAAAATGTTTTTCCTCTTTCTCCATCTGCAATACATCTCTGATGAATGACACAACTAGTCAGAATAAAATAAAGTGATCTTTTTGGCTTCTCGTTCATAGTTTTGCAAGTAGTAATGTTTACCACTTTGAAAAGATGATGACGAGGGGTGTCAAATTTCTTCAGAAGTAGATATTGTTATGCTCATTTTATAAAGTGGACAAATGAGTCAGAAAAAAGGTTAAGTGACCAAAAGACCAGGTATCAGGGATATTGCTGGAAAAACACTGTCTGCTTGTTTCTAAGGCCTTGGCTAGGCGACTGTACAGCTCAAATTACTTTTTTTTTCAGGATTCCTATCTTAGGGTGTTTGGGGCACCAACAGGCCTCAATGTCCCTGCCTGGACCCTGGGTTCTCCCCCAACACTACCCACAGCCCAGGACCCTGTGTCAGACCCAGGGCTGTTAGCCCCTGCCCCAGTGAAACTTCAGCAGGGCCAAGCTTCAGCTCTCCACGGCCTTGCCCTGCCTCGCCATGGGTACTGCTGAGCCAGACTCATCCATGGGCCTACATCCTGGCCTGTCTTTGGCCTGTCCCCATCCCCAGGGAGTTGCCCAGTGTCTGGGGCTGAGGCTGCCCTGGTGCCTACTAGCTGTTCACTCCTGGCTGGGGCAGTGGGACAAGCACTGTCTGCCAGGCTTTGCCTGGGGATCATCCCAGGGATCTGCTGGCACAGGCAGCACCCTGGCAGTGAGCCCAGAAAGGGGCAGGCAGGGCTGTGGGTGCCCTCAGGGCCTGGCCCTCCAGTGACAAGTGTAAGAGATTTCTTGGGAGTTGTTTTTTGAAGCTTTGCAGCTCCAGTAGTCCCAAAATGGAAAGGCAAATTTTGTACCTTATCAAAATTACCTCAAATCGAGTGCTGTGCTATTGCGGCTTTCTAAAATGTTGTCTGTCTGCGATGTGTGGAAATGATGGCGCTTGAACCCAGTGCTCTCTCTGTTTCCAGCTGACGGTTGAGCCTGAAACCTGAAAGGTTTGAATTACACGTGCTTTGATAATTTTTGCACTCAAACAGATACCTAAAGGGATTTTTTTGGAGAGGAGGAGGGGAGATTTGGGAGGGAGAAAGACAGTACGTGATTCTGACAGATCCAAGCTGAGAAAAGGTCTTATCACCCTTCTTTTTCTTTGTTTTTCTGTTGGGTAACACTGAGGACACAGCTCATGACTGTGAATTGTGGTGTATCTGCATGGAGATTAAAATCTTTTCAATAGATTCATGATGTGAAAAAAATTGCTATATGGATTGCTCATGGAAAATCTAATTTTAAACAATGTTGCTTAGCTGTGATTTGTTGGAGAGCTGTACAGCATCGTTCCTTTGGTCTGATGTGATGAACATTGAGGTCCTACTACATATTCTGTACTAGCTCGTAATTTCCTATGAAGGACATAGAACATACTGAAGAACAGATATACTGGACTTCATTTAATGTTGTCTCAGTACTGCATTATGCAAATACAATGTTTTTTTTGCATATGGGCATTTATGACAAATGCACAATCCAACTATTATTAGTTCCAGTTTCTTTTATATAAATATATTTGTCAGTCTTAATCCTTTTCAGTTTATCTTTACTCTTTTAAGTCATGCTGTGGAATTTTTTACAGTTACAGCTGTATTTCATTTCAATTTCAAGCTAACTCCTAATCTAATCAACACTCAGCACATTTCTATGGTCTCCCTAAATCTGTTTAAATGGGAAAAATATTCTTTCCACTGTCCTATTTGGATAGGAAAAGATATCAATCATTTCACAAGTGGTAAGAAACTGAGAGAACAAAGGCTTCAAGGTGAACACTACATAATTACTGAGTGCATTACTTGACGTAATTCATGTCTATTCATTTTCAAACCTCCATCTGTAGTTTTATGACTTCATGAAGGGCCAGCTTTGCCAGAGAGAATTACTAAATCAGACTGTGGAAGCTAAAGTTCAAATCTGAATTTCAAGTTTTCTGATTAGTTTTTTTGGATAGGTATTGACATAATAGCAGACCTTTCTTCAGCAAATAATGTATGTAATTCATTTAGCTTTAGTCAGAAATAAACGGCACAATAAATGACAAAAGAAATGCCTGATTTCATAAAGAAATCCAGGAATTTCAGAAAGTCTGTGGAGAGCATATTTACAGGTTGAAGTGCAGGAGCTGTATTAGGGAGGTGAAAGCATGGAGATCAGTTGTGTTTGGAATTGCTATAGAAAGGAAATCAAGCCATTGGTATTTCAATGGCCAGGAATGTCTCCAATCAAGGAAGATAGGTGACCACCTATCTGTTCTTCAAGAATTAGTCTTAATTTCTTTAATTCTCTGTAAGTGTGAGGACAAGAAAACATCTAAGTTCAGACTGCATTATAAAAATCCTTTGCACATTTTAAAGCCACTGAAACTCTACCATTTCCATCTTCCTTCATGTAGAACCTAAAATCAGTGTGTATCCTTTCTTAATAATCAGAAGCCATTTCTATGAGCTGGAAAATATTCTAATATTTTTTCAGTAACTGGGGATGTGCTTTAACAGTTCCTTATGCTCAAGGGTAAAATGCACATGCTTAAATCATTTTGACAATTTTTTTTTACATGCTGTTGAGGGTTGAAGGATGATTTACTGATAATGCACATTGATGACTCTTTAAATTAAAGCAAATATTTATGCTCATTTTAAGTTAATTTGTAGTCAGAGTGGAATTGCTAACAGTAACACCACTACCTATAAAAGGTGCTACATTACCAAAGTTGAAATAAATGGAATTTTAGTTTATGATATATTTGCAAATATTTTTAGTTACTTTCGTTGTTGACTGAAAAAGATCAAATTGAAAATTACTTATGAACCTTTGACATGCATATTAATAAAAGCTTTCAAAGCTAAGCTGAGACTGTCATTTTGACTGGACAACTGGACTGGACACCTCAGTCAAAAGAGAAAGTTAAATTCTGTTACACTATGGTTTTAGTTATATACACTGCTGAAGGAAGAGCTAATACAGTGTTTGGAATAGTGAACTTCTAATAGGATATATAACTTAAAATCTGTTGAAACTTAGAGAATTGTATTACTTAATTTACTGTTGCAATCAAGTGGTTTTCATGAATGATGTAAGACTAAACTGTGGTAGATTTTTATTGCTTTTGTAGCACTTAGCTTTCTTGCATATAATGTAACATTTTTGAAAAAAGAAGCAATTTTCTTCTTAGAGCCTATACCAATTTTGCTTTTCTTTTGTTCTGATATTTGTACCTGAGTTCACTGCTGTGAATAATGGAGAAACTTTGACATAAACTGCTGCCCTGTGGCAAATATTTGTCTTTATTGAGCTCTGTGAAATGATCTTCCAACTCACTCTGGGAAGAACAAGTTGTCTTTTTAGGGATTGCATGTAGGTGGGATGTAATCATTAGATTCATTAGACTCAGAGTCACTAGCATGTCTATGATCTGTGGAAGGAATACAATAAGCTAAAAATTCCCAGTTAGAGCCAACGTTTGGTCCTTATCACTTTACTCTGTGTTTTCAGTGTGTTGGGACAGTTGACTAGACACAGCACAGAATCTTTCCCACAGAAAGTATGCAGGATAAGTCTTCAATTATTAAATTATTAAACATAAAGGAAAATCCTGGATAAAATAATTTTAAGGTAGACTAGTTCTATTCTACAAATTTATTTCATACTACTTTTCCTTTGCATTTCTGTGACATTTCTAAAATGAGATCATAAAATAATTCAGAATAATTGGATTTTCAGGTACTGAAAAATGTAAACAATTGTTTTTGAGAAAAAGTACATTTAAATGAATTTCAGACAGCAGTTCTTTGGAAGGAGTGGGAGGGGGGAGGAGAGAAATGAAATATTTCCAGAGTTTTTCTTTCACCTTACATGCTATTTCTGTACCTATATATTCAAAGCTAGAAGTCTGGGGTAACATAAAATTTGAATGATGAAACTGGACAACTGGATTTTATTTCAGATATGTAAGATACTGTATTACTGCAGATAATTTATTAAAAATATTTTTTTTTCTGTTATTTTTGGTTAATAAGTTTCTGCAGTGAAATTCTACAGTGGAAATAAGGTTATTTAATGTTTATCTTTTGTTTTGATCTTTAAAGTCAAAGACAGACAAGAAAATAATAAAATCATGGATTATTCTTAAAATAAGACTAAGGATAATGTTTAAGAATAGTCATTCTGTCTGATTTTATTTCAGTCACTTTCTGACTTCTGAAAACTCAGCTGACTTCATTTTCCCACTGTAAGTCTGTTGCTTGTTCCCTGGTCTTCAGTGCACGATTATCTTCTTTCCAACTGAAAGATATTTTTTCCTGAAATTCTTATATTTACATGTAAGACAGACTTCACAGACAGGTCTCAGGAGTTTGCACTCTGCTGCTTGCAGATCTCCTGATTTATCTTTTGAATGTAAAGGTTTTATTTGCAAACAAGTTACTTTTCAGTATCATTATAATTAAAATAAGCTGAAAGTTCCAATGTTTAGAAATGTAGAAAGTAAATAACCTATGTATGGATATATATGTATCTATGTAGCCTACATACATATTAATTTCTCCTTCCCAAAATATCAGAAGGACTTGTTTATTAAGGGCAACAAGAAGCACAATGAAAACTTCATTGGTGACTTTATATGATGAATCCTAGCAGTTGGTACAACCCATCACTTCTGGAAACAATATATGAATAGCTTAGGGTGACTCTTGGTGCAGTAAACTGTGTGTACAGAGCTTTCTAAATATAGAAGTAGTAATTCAGAGTCAGTTACTGTCAGTCAGATCAACATAGATCTTAAAAATGTCTGAATCTATTTTTGCTGTTGAAAAATAAGAGCAGTTACTGAGATTTTAGCAACTGTAAAGCACTTTTAAGAAGTTATGTGACAGTTTATCTGTGCCTTAGTAGTCTGTGATAGAAACTGATGTGACTGTCCTGATATCTGCATCTCTATATTTAATATATATACCCATACATACAACACATTTTTCTGGTCTAAAAAAGAAAGGCCTGTAGTGGAAAGTGCTATCTATTGCCTTGTCCAAAGCTGGCAGCCCATTTTAAGCAGCTGACATTTGCCTTCGCATGTAGGAAATTCTATCTTTGCTGTACAAAGCAATAAAGCATATGCATTAATGTATATTTATAACTCATGTAATTACTCATATGTAATTATATGAGTTATATATAACTCATATATAACTCGTATATTTATAACGTCATATATAATGTATATATGCTGGACAATCTTTAAAAAGGAAATCTTACAGGCCCAGGAGAAGGTTATGCCCGTGTGTCATAAGATTAAAAGGCGGGGAAAATGGCCAGCCTGGTTGAACAGGGAGCTTTTGGTAGGACTTAGGAAGAAAAGAAGGGTTTACCACCTTTGGAAGAAGGGCCAGGTGACTCAGGAGGAGTACAAAGACCTTGTCAGATTATACAGAGAGGAAATTAAGAAGACAAAAGCCCAGCTGGAACTAAACTTGGCCACTGATATAAAGGACAATAAAAAAAGCTTCTACAAGTACATTAACAAT
>WTSP01008315.1:18247-172088 GCA_025331215.1 Actenoides lindsayi
AAAGCATGTCCAATAAGCATACACTAAATAACAACATACTTAGATGCTTAGAGGAAATACCATGAATGCAAAGGGCATAAGCATGAACACAACAGATACATAAAACCAATAAATATTTCTTCATAAATGATTCAAAAGTTGCAAGTGCACATTATTGGTGACTGACAATTTAATAAGCGAAGTAAAACATTTACTGGTTCTTTCACTAAAACAGCAGACTCAGGCTTTTTAAACCTGTAAAAAGCAGTTGTTTGTCTCTAATGGCACAATTTGAGGCCACCTACAGTCAAATAATAATCCAAAACCCTGTTGTCAGCAAAGGAGAACCGTCCTTCTTCTGGTGATGAAAACAGCTTGGCTTAGTGTCGAAAGAGCAGTTTTCAGCACCATTACAGACACAGTAAGTAAGACGCTATCGGTTGCAGCTGCCCTGGCTGCCATGGACAGGGCTGCAGTATCCAAGCAACTCAACAGTTTTCAGCAGCAGTTGAGAACAGGTGAATGAGGACTCACTGCTGACAACAGGCTGTCAGCAACGACTCATTTCCCTAGCGTGCATATGGGCTGCTACAGACTTGCCCATCCTCTTCAGTCCAGAATGCTGACAGTAGAAAAACAGTTAAAAGCCTTAAAATAACTGTTCTCTGAAAGTCACTTGAAAATTGGAATTAGAACTAAAATTGTACAAAAAAAAGTGTCTCAAAACCAAGGGAAAACATGTAGTTTTACTATCATGCTTTTAAAACCAGTAAACATAAACCCAACAGAATCTCTAAAATTAGATAAACAAGCAATGTATATATTATTTACTTTTTTTTTTCTTCTGTGATGAGGACCTACATGCAATCACTGCCACAGTATGGCTGAACAGAAAAGAAAGTCCTGTTGAAGTGGAACAGGAATGACTGCTTTACACTGCTAAATCATTAAATTAGAGAAGTCAGCCACTTAAATTTCAAAGCTATGAAGAGAGTAAAATAATCTGGTGTTAGGTGCATGTTGCTATTGCAAAAACTTTAGCTATGGTTTCGGATTTCAGGTTTCATGTTCTATGATACTGCTCTAAAATATCTCTGACAATGAAACACAGCTTTATTATTTTTAAAGTCTTCTACTATCTCACATACAGTTCATGCATGACCTGCCACCAGCTACAGTGGTTAAAACAGTAACTCCAGATACTAGGACTATTGTAACAAGAGTCTCCCAGTCAGTGAAGTAGGGATCAGTGAAAAGGAATGAAATACAGAGCATATTTAAAATTCAATTTTTCAAATTTTAAATCAGTCACTTTAAGGTATAACTTGAACCACCTTCTGAACTTCAACAGGAGATGTCCAAATCTCAACAGGATTGCAAGAAAGTTTTCAAAGTGTTTATGCCTGTTTTCATAGGATGTTTCAATAAGCAGTTTAAAAACCACATGTACGAAGACAGAAATAATACAGTAAATTTATTTAGAGTCATACTCACCCAGATATCAGCATTCCTTAAATTGGTCATCTTCTCAATTTCTAAATATCTACCCAAACTGAGTAAGATTCTGTGATGCCTTTATAGTCAGATACACACTTACTTGTGCCCTGAACGTGTACCAAAACTCCTTTCAGTTTTTTTGTTTGAAATGGTTCTGAATCTAGGTTATGACAAGTGAAAGATTGTGAACAAGCCCATTCTACTTTGCTTATACCACCATCTAAAGATTTTTAAAATGGCATTTTCTGAAATTTATGAGAAGATTGAAGCCTCAAGATCACACCATATTAACTACAAAATTCTGCAGACTGCATCAGGAATAAAGATTTCTTTTCAGTACTTCCCCTTCTCCTTTATACCAAGATACTTTCTAACGTGTACTTAAATCCATTCTTTATCAACTAAGTAATAAAAGCTTGTGTTAAAGCTCCACTTCAGTCAAACACATTTTAGTGAAACTATTGCCAGATGAAGAACCGTGGGAGAAAAATTAGAGTTCAGAAAGAGGAGAGCATTAATAATCTAGTAAAATACACCTCTGTGTGAAGGTAGAGTTATTCTTTGTTGATATTCTGAATAAAAAAACCCAGTGTTTATTCAACCCACATAACGAAGCAGCGAACAAAATGATATGCAACACACTGTATTTTATGGATGATGAGCTTATATGTGAATATAATGAATGTCTGCTAAGTCTACTGGAAGTAGATCATGCATGCCTGGTGGTCTGAGCCACGACGACTTCTCTGTTAAGACAATCGATAAAGCGTAAGACTGCTCTGGACGATATGAGAAATGGCCAACAATTTCACTTGCCACTCACATAATGAATGAGGTCTGCATCAAGTTTATGATAGAGGAGCATATATTGAAGTTTCCAGCAGTAAGGAACATAAGTCACCAAGAAGCTGTCTGCTTCTGTTGCGGTAACAGATGACTTGATAAAGGGAAACAGACAGTGCACCTTGTATTAAATGATAAGTATTTTTCCACATTAGTTTCAGTACAAACAACTTTAGTCATAATTTAACAATTATGTTATTCTTCAGAAGATTAGCCTTTGTCCATGTTTGTGCCAATCATGATTATACACTTGCTTCAGTATAAATCACATATTCTGTATGGTCACTGCTATCATATTAATGCATTTAAAAATGCTCTGACCAAGAGCTATAGCTAATGACAAAATGCCATACTTACCTACATTTGTTATCTCCCAGACTGCTGACTGTGCACAAGTGCTGGATGACAGCATAAAAGCAACTATAAAGTTTTACACGGTGCTAATCATATAAAACTACTCACATGCCACTTCCAGAGATGCATTGCGACTCACAGCTTCTCCAAGATAGTTCCTGGCTACGCAGACATAACTTCCTTCATCTGGTTTACTCCTGCGCCCATGCACGATACGTAAGAAAAATAAAGATCCGCTGGGCAGCAGCATGCGGTGGGAGCGCGGATCATCCTTGTCTGTTTCCACTCGCTCTCCATCCTTGTACCACTCAATAGTAGGAGTTGGCCGTCCTTCAGCTTTACAGTTCAGAGTTGTTGGCTCTCCTTTAGAGACTATCACATCTGAAGGATGCTCAACAATCCGTGGTGGAAAGTCCTCCTGGCGGAGACGGGATCCTAGAGAAAAAGGAGAGAAGGAGGAAGGGACAATTTATATCAACTTCACAAAGAGTTCTCACAAGTTACTCTTTTAATGACACAAAAAAACGCAACAAAAAAGCCCAAAACAAACACAAAGGAACAACAACAACAAAAAACAACAAAACCCCAGCCAAACAAAAAAAACCCAACACAGCAAACAAAACCCAAAACAAACAAACAACAACATAAAACAAACCACACCACATTTGAAAGCCTGTACACATCTGATATTGGTTTGTTTGATATCCGAGACTGTATGAGAAAGTTGCAAAGCTGAGTTGGACTATGATATACACGTCTAAGGCATTATCAAATCCATTCCACAAGCAGAGTGGTCTTAAAGGAGGAACTCTTATACAAACATGCAAGACAATGTTTTTTCCCTTGTTACAATAAGCTTTCTGTTTACATTTGCTTCTGGATGCCTGTGTGCTTCCAGATCCCACTCATGGTTCTCCCATCCTTTCATCTGCCAGACTCAGTAGATGGACATCCAAAACCACTGTCTTACCACCCCCTGGTTAACAGTTCTGTGTAATTTTATATGTTTCCTTTGTACTCCTTTACCACAAAGAGTACAGGTATGGAAACAAAAAGGAAAAAAAAAAAATACAGAACAACAAACCGAAACAACAATCCCAAACCAAACCAAACCCCAAAACTGAAGCCTGAAAAGCATTCCTTCCTTCATGAATTTCTAGTACAGTAGTTGACCACTTTAACCATTCAAATTGTCTGAAATCATGAATGAACTCTATTTCTGATTGGAAATCTAAAATGTCAACTGCACTTCAGAAGTTTCCAATGGATTGCATGCATATACGTGCACACAAGTACAACATAGCCATACATGAAAATGCGTTGCAAACACCAGTTTCTTCGAAATCATTATAAGTCCATTTCCCTTTTTCTTCTCTCTGCATTCATCTTTTTCTTCACTTTTATTTTTCGTGTCCATCATCTTTTATCTGCAAATGTACTTTGTAACCCATTTGCAGAATCCCTAAATTCCTACCAACACTGCATCACAACCCTGGTTACATGGTTACCGAAAGTTGACTATTTCCAGCATTTCTACATAGCGTATCTAACAAGGGATGTGGAACCTTGGGTTACTGCTGAGTGCACTCCAAGGGCTCAGTCTGAGTGCAGCATACCTTGAAGAGAACGTAGTTATAATTTTTGCACTTATATTTTTTCCAGTACTAGGGATTAAGTAAAGAAATTATGTCCTTCATCACTAGAAAGTAATACGACCCAAAGCATCTTCTTTCGACTGTCCCCAGAATACTTTTTCACTTTACAACACTGATGATGAATATGCCATCATTAAGCCTTCACTACTATCAAGACTACTATGTATTAATAATAATCAAGTTTCTACAATTTTGTGACCTCTACCATAGAAACTTTGTACTTTTCTGCGCAGCCACTTTGACACACTGTTCTTTTACCTTTCCGTATTTTCTTTACTCTCAGTTGCCTTCTCACTGCCTGGCCAGGGAATCAGCAGATCCTGAACATTATCCTCCACCTTCTCTAGCAAAGCCTTACCATGTCACCCAAGTCACGGAATAAGGCATAGACATACTGGCAGAGGGGAGAACCTATAAAAGTAAGGTATGTGGAAAAGATTTTTACTTGTCCACCACCCTGAAGAAAGCCCCAGTGCCAACCTTCCATTACAGCCTTTACCATGTAGCGCAGTTTAACTAAGTCACAGCATCCCAAATCTCCACTGAACTCTTGACAAAAAAATAAATAAATACAGTGGTATCACCACCCGAGCCAAATTTTGCAATACCCTTTTTCTGAAAAAAGTAATAATCTTTCACAACTGCTATTCTCCTCATTACAGCTATTAGCAGACAAATTGCAGAGATGAGTAAATGCAAGAACGTCACCGAAGGCCAGAACTCCTAACTTCAGCATCATTCAGATACAGTTCATTAGTGCATGTTTAATTAGATTATACTAGCCTTACAGTTCTTCTGCAACAAACACATCACATTACTTCACGCCTCTACACTGCTTATTAAAAAAAGTGGTCAGCTCTCCCGATTGTTAGCATATATCATCTTTTCTAGCACTGATCTGAAAATTCTCTGAGTGAAGCTGCCATGCTAGCACAATTGGACTGCACCTCTTAAGTACAAGGTATATCAGCTTCTGCAGGTTAGTGAAACATTTGTCTCAATTTCGTGATCAGCAGTTTTGATGGGTCGTAGAAAAGCCATTTAACATCAGTATCTTAATTACATTCTAGACACTACATATTTAAAAATATTGTCAATGCCTCATTTACTCCAAAAGTTATGAGAAAATGAATAAGGATCCATTCTACAGAGTGAATCCACCTTTGGACTTCTCTTTTACTAACATTCAGGTCATTAAACTAAGGCTTGCCATAGCAATAAAACCTTATACCACTGCTGCACAAAGGGAGTCATTCAGTGGCTACCAGATTCTATTACCAGTATAGCAAAGGTATCCATAATCTGTACTCTCACTACATGAAAAGTAAACTTCATACATTGACTAAAGCAATGCATATAATATTCCCACCCCAAGTCTACCAGCTTGACTGATTATTCTCAAAAGAAACAAAAACTCACAAGTTCTGTTAAAAAATTCTACTAACAGTATCAGTTACACCAAAGCTGATGTATTTCTGAAACTTTAGAGGGACTTAAATCAGAGAAGAGAACAGATAAAACTAAATTTTGATAAACGCTTAGCAGAGTGTAACAAAATAAGTAGAAAAAAAAACCAAAACCAAAATGCACATCCAAAATATTAGTTTTCTTATATTAAAACGTTTGTTGATAATGTTCAAAGTAGTACCTTGTACAGAGAATGTTCAGGCTATGTTCAATTCTTTGAAAAGGGCTTTCTCCCATGAAGAGTTAAACCTTCCACCTTACACACCCTAATTCAAAACTCCTCCTCAGGTCATAATAGGACTAATTCGTCCTCTTCAGTACTGATGTTTATCACAAAACTAATGTTTACCTCACTCTATCCTAATTAAGCAATTTGTGCACAAGAGAGGGCTGAGATGTGGGCAGCTGAGACACTGCCAATCAGCAAGGAGAAAGGCTCAGGCGGTGTTCTGAAAGGGGCTCATACCACACATTCCTGTGATGACTGGGTGTACTTTCAGCTATCTAGAGCTGCAAGTTATTTCCTTCAATGTGCACTTAAGAGAAAAGAAGAAAAACACATAAGAAATCAATCACAGAGCACCACAGACTCCTTCCTTCAAAAATGAACTAAGCACCAATAGCTATTCCAGAAAGATACTCTCATTTAGAAAGAACATGGCAAAAACCAAAAATTTGACTCCATTGCCTCTCTTCTGGCAGACACAGACACTGTCTATGTGCCAGGAAGTGACAGTCCCAAATGGTGTTTTCCTCATTGAGTTTTGATTCTTCTAGTATAGCTTCCCACTAACGCCCACCTCCCAATACTCTTACAAATACAACCTAAATTTTTCTGGTTTACCTTTCTGTATTTTCTTCACTCTCAGTTGCCTTCCCACTGCCTGGCCAGGGAATCAGCAGATAAAAGAGCAGAAAAACTATCAAGCCCTTGAGTTAACTGGGCAGAAGACGATACTTTCATTGGAGGGTGAGATGGAACCATGATCTTCAAGATAATAACTGGTTGCACTGAAGCAAGCAGCTGGTATTGCATCCTGGACTATTCATGCAGCTTCCTTCTTCACTCTTCACTCTTCTCTCAAGGATTTCCAATACAGGAATATCTCATGCATGCATAGAGCATGTAAGTAACCCCTGAATTAAAGAGTCCCTAAGCAGTTATTACTATAACAGATTGCAGTGACTTCAAACTGGCTGTTACAGGCTGCTGGGCAAATACACACCTTTGGAAAAAAAATAATCCTACAATATCATGACTAACTTAAAGATGCCACGAAACTGCACCTATAAAAGGAGAGCACTAATACTTACTTGAATACATACTCAAGAATACTCTAATACTTACTGTACATTAATTTTCACATAGCTATTGCAAATGACTGCCCACTACACATCTCAAGATGATGCGTTTCATATACATCTCATCAACAAAATCACAGAGGAAGTTTTAGGTCCATTTTTTTGCTGATTACTTCAGAACAATTAAAACCACTGTTCAAAACAAACAAACAAAAAATCCCACCAAAAAAACCTAGAACATATGTGAAACAAACCACGTTTCCTTGTTCGCACTGCAGCATTAAATAGAAGGTTTCTAAAATTACTAAAATTACTCCAATACAAGTCAAAATATAAGCCATCTCTATTCAACTTGCCTCTCTATACTTTTATCTGGTGTATATTTAAAATGTCATCTTATATTTTACAAATATTTCTGCCACAAACTGATTCACAACTACTACTCCTTACTGAACGTAGTTCATCAGTAAAAAGGATTATTTCATCCAAAAGCAAAAAAAGAGCAGTAATTCTATTGCACTCCTAGCATCTGCCACAACATGAGATACTCTTACATTAGTAAAAACGAAGGAAAACAAAACAAAACAAAAAACAGTAAGTGAAATTATAAAAAAATCTGAATGTAATAACATTGTCTTGATGCCATCAGGCAAAGTACAAAAAGCACAGAAAGTCTGTAAAGCATTCAAAATAACCTGTGTCGTGTGGAACAGTGCTGATCACATCTGAGCAATATGTATGCAACTGTTAGTTTTGTGTGTGAGAATCTAAGCTAGAAAAAGATGGATGAGGATGGTTTTCAGTATGTAGTGAAGGTATAAACAATCTTACAGCTTTGGGATTTCAATAGTAGCTCAATACAATAGTCTGGGGGGGTGGGGCTGGAAATAAATAAAAATCATTCTGCCTTAATGCTGTTGAAGTTTCAAATAAAGTTTTGCTAAGACTGTGCTATAGCCAAAACCACCACATAGGTTTACACTACCTTACTAGGTAGCTCAATGTTCTCTCCTTCAAACAGCTTTTTTATGAGTTTAAGGCAAAGAAGGAAGAAACCAGCATCTGTAGTACAGCTTCTGGTATCTACTGATTAGAAAACTATTAGCAGAAATAATTTAGACTCTTTCAGAAAATATGGCTTTGGGACAGATGTGAATTGATGTAAACATAGTACAGTAGATCCTACCAGAGCTAGAAAACCTAACATGGGAAAAGTGCTCAGGCAGTATTTCATTAGTAGCCTAAGTTACTAAGTTTGATAGTCCTCAGTGGGTAAATAAGAACTACTGCCAAGTTAAGAGGGGACAACTGATGGCACAGTATGAATGCACTGCTTTATCCCACATGTTAATTCCTCACCTTAACAGATTACAATATTTTCACTGTTTTTCTCCCAGAGAAGTAAGGCTATCCTGCTAATTGTTTGCTGTAGTTCACCTTCACTCTGTTTGCTATTGTTACAATTCCCAACCTAGCACTTTGTTAAAAGATTATAAAACTATATATATTAAAAAAAAACAAACCAAAACAACAGAAAACCCAACAACAAACAAAAAAAAAACCCCAAACCAAACAAACAAACAAAAAAAAAAAACCTCCCACAAAAACCCAATCCAAACCAAAAGAAACAAATAAACAAAAAAAAAAAAATCACACTCAAAGCTACTCTAGCCAATAGTAACATCTATTTCAGTGAAAAGCTCCATGAAATTTTCCAAACACTGCATGGAGTAAGTAAGGAGTAAAATACTGAGTCAACTAAGTCTAGCTTTTATATTATCATTTCATTTTGTTTCTATCAGTAGATACTTCTACTTAAATGCATATTTTTCCATATTTCATAAAGAATGTATCTGAAACTCCTGTGGTAAAATATAAGTTACAGTCTACAATTAATGAAAACTAAAATATGGATCATGAAATCCTGTGTTAAATTATTCACCAAGCATTAATACTATTCTGTTGCATGTTTACTAATGACTAAAGTTATCTTCTTTTTAAAGTGAACATCTTGTTATCAACTTGCATTGTCTAAGATACTGCAAGACAATGTTTTGTCACTCTAACAAACACAGCTTTCATTTTCAGATGCCAAAGCCTGGTAACTAATGGTAATTGCTGACCTAATAAACGTTGACTAATGGGAAATGTTGTAGTTCTCATAATAATAACTGGTGACTTTATAGATTTGTGATTACCTGTGAATTCAACAGTTTATAAACACTCTTGCATTCATATCTACTTATCTATTAACTTACATATCTATTTATGTGAATAATTTCTGCATCAGTCATTGCCAATGTCTATAGAGGTCAGGACACTGAACATGTGAAGGCCAGCCTCATACTGGAGCCAAGCAAGAGCAAGCTGCTGGAGGAAACACTCTGCGACAAAAAGGCAAGAGGAAGCTCCAGTTATTTAAGATGTTCAGATGCAGCACATGCATTGAAATATATTCACCACCTGTTCTTATACTCCCTTTCCTGTCTTATGAATGTGTGTACTTACATAGTTTCTTTCACTGCTTTGATTGGGAAGTAAAAAGTGAGCAAAGTTGACAAAAGTAGGAAAAAAATAAATAAATCTAGACTGCATATCATACTTCAGGTGTCTGAAGACACTCCGCTTTCACGCTTCCCCTGTTGTAATTCAATTCAGATGTGCTGGACAAGACATTCCCTGAGAATCACCTTCAAGACTACTCTTTTGGAAAGTCTACAAGATAACGGTCACTCATTCATTTTGAGCAGTTCAGCACCACCGGTGTTCTAACTAAGACTGTTTCTCAGGCGTAGCAACAAGCCTCATGGATTTGTTGCAATACGCTTGGATTTCCTCATAATTTTTCTTAGGGATCCAACCTCCCATAAAGTCACAGTAACACTGATGGCATATAAACAGAATATTATTTTCAATTTAGCCTGGTTGATCCTGTAGCCAAATAACCCCCCCAAAAAATGTATTGAATGCAAGAATTTTTATTAATGAAGGAAATAGGATTGCTGTAGAAACATAGCAGCAAGAAGAAAAATAAACTACAACAGAGAGTCAATATTCCATTTTTTTCACATTTCCACAACTTCACTATGAAATCCCTACTTCAAGGGTAATGTGCTCTGCGCCTGTGTACACATGTGTAATATATACACATATCTTCACAGAAAAAGGCATTTGGCTATTCACTTTCTAGTCCTCTTGGTCCACCATCTTTCAAATTTCAAGAAAAAGATTTTTCATTTATTGCACTTCATGCTCAACCAGTTTTAATTAACTTCACATCAAGACCAAAAGTTGATTTAATCTATTAAGCCTACTCTTTATATTAGGAACTACAAAGCTAATGGTCTGTCATACAAAAAAAAAAAAAAAAGCAACAATACAGACTAAATACATAGCCATTTCATTAATTTCTCAAGTTACCAAAATGTTCATAGCTAGTGGTGGTTAATAGAAAGGCTAGTGATTTTTTTGTAACTACTGAGCAATTTTGAAGAAAAATCAATATTGTATCAGTTTAAATGTTAATACTGTGATACACTATTTCATAATACAGGTCTTGGAATTGCCTAAAATAACCTCCCCAATACTCCCTCTTCCTTTCTGACTTTATCTCTACCGAGCACCACTTGCCCTGAGTGATTCAGCTGTTTGGTATACCATTTATTTGCATCTCTGCACCTCCTTTCCCAGCTTTTTCCTACCTGATTTTCTACATACAGAAAAGCTCTTCTTAAGTTGATCTCTACAGCTATTACTTCTTTTACATCCTTTTCAAATGCTCACATTTTCAATTCTTTAACATTCCAAAGACACAGCTTTAATACATTTGGCTAAAAAAAACCAAAACAAAACAATCAAAAAAACCCCAAACCCCAAAACCAAAAAACCACCAGAACTAGATTTTCAATAACAGGACTAACAGCCATTTAACACTATGCTAACCAGGCAGCATCTCTACTACAGAGCTGCCACCTACTATTCTATACACCCTACTGTTTTCATTCTATTCCTATGCAAAGTTTAAAATAGGACATGATGTACTCCATTGTGTCATACATTTGAAACATCTTCTCTTCAATAGTTATGATAGGCCATGCTTACAAGGTGTATTTTTTTGTATTTATGTATTTATTTGAGAAAAAAAGCAACACCTGAAAGACAACTAAACTTGAAAGACAAATTCATAATACATGCTTTACTATAAAAGAGCAGTAGAATAAAGAAACATCAACCAAAAAACAAGTCATACTGACATTTCAAAGCTTGTCTGCTACAAGTGAAAGTAATCAATAGTGTGTCTGAGTGATTACTAGTTATTCTGTGCTTTTCATAGCATTCTGAATGCATTCCTTATAAGAGTTTTGTCAACATGTTGTCCCTCAGACAGTGCAAAAGGCCTGTTTATCAGGAAAAGAAACAGCAAAACTGTAATAGAAAAATAAAATAAAATAAAATCTCCTGCAATAGAAAGTAATAGATGCAGGAAGAAAAAGGCCTGAACATATTTGATTTTACTTAAGAGGACAGCTCTAAAGATATATTTTAATGTCAAAGAACCTTCTCTTATACTAGAATCTAGAGTTATTTTCACTGAAAAAAAATCTGAAATAAAGGTATTAAAACCACAAATAAAAGAACAATGTGCTCTAATGGCAGGTTGGATAATTACAAAAGTCTCTGCAGAATCTTTTCTGTCTATATAGGATCTGTCACATAGCCAGGGTTCAGTCCCTTTCCCCCCCCCCCATATGAAGACTAACACTTCTGAATGACATAACATTAAGCTTGAAGAAAAGACACTCCTGCAGCTACTTAGTTAAATCTATTGAAAGGCAGCCACAGTTACTGTTCATTTTCCTGCTTCTTCATATGCCTTGTTCCACTTAGGAAGTACTTATCAAAAACACTTATTACACCTATCTGTTAGATATAATGAATAAGTATGTTGCTTTCACTACCCTTTTAACCACAGCATTGACTGAAAGCAAGCAGAGATCTCAAATAGAGATCCAGTCAGTCACATTCTAGTTTGAAGGAAAGATAATGTGCAAAAAAATTCAAGATAATGAGAAAGCCCAACTGGAGCAGATGCTGATGCACTGGCATCAGACTGATTACCCTAGACATGTTCCTCTAGGCAAACTGACATGGTAAAGATTACATTTCAAAAATTTATACTTTACAGTCTCTCCCCTTCCCCCGAGATTTGGCAGATGGGAACAGACTCCAGTGATACGACTGTTTCCAAGGTAAGGTTTTTGTTCAAAGCTGAGTTAGCTATGACAAGGTCCTCTGAAAGCTTTTCCTCCAGCAAAATTAATCCATTAAGCAACATGTGCTAACTTCCCCAGGACATGTATCTGCAGATAAGCCACCTTTGCTATAGTGCGTGTCTGCCAAGAAGGGATAGCAGGCAATGCTGACAAGAGAGATCAATAACTGTCATTAAAAACATTTGACTAAATCTTATTGGAGGGCTGATTCTATTAAGTTTCCCTGGTATAAAACTGTGACTTTGCTAAATGAAGTGTAATCAATTTTAATCGTAAAGAAACTGCAAACATAAAATTCCAATTTTTAATTTTCTTTTTTAATGTGGACAATAATCCAGTGCCACAGAATAAGCATCCCATATACCTTGTATGAAATTATTTCAGGGGAAGCAGTCCAAAATTGCCATAAAGACTTAATGGAAATTTATTCTAATTCACTTCACATTTTTTCTCCTCACATACCAATATACCAATGGCACACTTCAGTTTTGGGGGTGGGAGTGAAGATAATAACAACCCCAATCTGCATTACAGGCCAAAAATCAGAATAGTCAGTGCAGAACAGTTCTGTGCTGGTTTTAATAGTGTAAATTGCATCTTGATTAAGAAGTTTGCTAAAGGATCATTCCTCACTAATCATTCCTCAGTAATATAAAATTGCAAAATCTACATCCCTTCCTTTTCATACAGCACTGCCTCAAAGTACATTAGGACCACTCATATTGCAAAAAGTTTAGCTACATTCTTTTACCTTACACCTCAATGCTTGGGCTCCCTTTGCTTTGTAACTTTTTTTTGCAGCTACGCCACTCCTCAAAATTTACTGTATTCCAGAACACTGCTTGTGGTGGAACATAGTATGTTAGGGATGAGTTTATGAGAGGAGGAGTGAGTAGTCAGTCACATGATATCCCTGAAAACAGGTATACAGACTCACAGGCAATTGAATTATTTTTTTCCCAGGTGAAAGATAATGTTATAAATACGCTTCATTGTTTCAGTGAGAAAATTAGATTGATTTGTTTGTTGCAAAGCAATATGGTTCAGAGTTCAGTCAAGAAGTAAAACATCTACCATAACTACGCTCCCTGGAATGAGATAACAAAACTATTTACTTAGCACACCAACAACCTCAACCCCCACAAAAACCTAAAACAAAACAAAAAAACAACCACAAAAAAATCCACCTTTACTTATAGGTTTTCTTTCTCAAGAAAGCTCCGACTTTTGAAATTAAAATAGCTGTTCCATTTCAAGTATGGGCATCATTAATGTTCAGTGGCTCTAAACAATGATATGATAAAAATCACTTAAAGGAAAATAATTGGGAGAGAAGATAAAGACTTCCAGCTATGAAAAGCAGAATAAATTAAAAGGCTTGTGTGTATATGTCTCTGCATTTATATGCAGAGTGTAGATACATACCATGTTTATATTTATATAAATATAAAATGTACACACACACACCTCTATATGTGCCAGATGACCTCCAGAGGTAGATCTTCTAATCCAAATTATTCTATGATATATACACTGCATCTAACAAAAGCATCCGAGAGCAAGAGGGGTTCCCCCCCCCCCCCCTTCTCATTTACTAGAGCTCAAGCACAACAGCTATTCCCTTGGGAGCCTTTCAAAACCACTCTGGAATTTAGCAAAGCATAGCATTAAGTGTATGCCTTCTACCAAACATCTTTTAGCTCTTTTTCAGGTCAACAATGGAAGAAAAAACAATAGATGTTGTTTATGGACAGCACAATAACTTATTGTACAACTACCACATTATGATCATTGCACTGAGGAACTAACAATGGCTTATCATCCAGTCAAAGGGAAGCTTTTCATCTTCCCACATACCACTGTAATAACCAATGACTAATTAGAAGCAAGTAAACATTATACTTTTACATAGAAGGATTGATAACCATAGGTTCTCCAAAGTCTAAAACTTTCTACTAATAGATGATAATGAGTAAGACATTGTTAAAAAATAAATAATTTTAAAGTTTTAATTTTAGTAAAAATGAAAATATATCATTTTTAACAGTATCAACCTGAAAAAACAGCTATAAAAAAAAACCTTTCAAATGACGATCTGGTCCAGATCCCTTCAAGAATCATGAGTCAAACAGCTATCACATTAGGAGACAATTGCTACCATCTGTGAAAGCAGACAAACTTTTTAAATACAGTGTTAAATAAATCCCACAAAATCAAAAAGGTGATTCAGCAATTAGGAATTTTCTTCAAAAAGCCTCTTCAAATAATCTTCAAAGTAGATCAGCATATTTCTATCAAAGTTAAAAGTCAGTTACAAGTCAAAACTTTCACAAAGTTGCTCCACTAGAAACAATTTATGAATCTTGTTTGCATTTCAGTTCTGATTAATAACTCATCTTTACCTCACAACACAACTGTAATAAAAACTTTGACAATATTTTTATGTAAGCTTGACAGTTCTGACACCCTAACTTTTACAGAACACCCCATACATACAGCTACTTAATCTTCACAGTCATGAAAACCTCGCTGGTGACACTAACAACTCAATATCCTAAAACCTGAAAATAAAAAGTCTGGTATCTCACAGCTAGACAAACACTCTCAAGTGGCACATAAACAGACATGCCTCAATGTAATTAAGGTAATGAGAGTTTTGCAAATCAGAAGAGTTTTGCAAATCATTTTGATCCATTCAAATTTCCACAAAGCTATCCTCACGTAGGGCAACATAGAAAATTCCTACTCGAGTCAGCAGATGTAAACAATTGCACAGTTTGCATGCACAGTGACAGAAATCCATTTAATTTTACCCATCCCAGGCAGTCCTGAAATAATATTCTGAGGAAGGTGGGGGATTCCTACTGTAAGCACAGCAGGAATTTAACTTTGGTTTTCTAAATTACTCTCTGCAGTCACAGTGCTCACTGCTGACACTGGCAAAAAGATTCCCACCCTGTTCCTCTGAATCACACCAGCTGGGAATGTCTTGGGAATTCCAAGTAGACAATATCAATACTTTATTTAAAACTTGACCTAAACAACCTAAAATAAAGTTTTTTGTAAAGTTCTAATTAACTCAGAGAATTTTACTGTAAATACTGCATTTTTTTTTGTGTACTGCATGGGTTATCATCAAAATGTCAAAAGTTTTTCAACTTTCACACTGATATCCAAGGTCATATTATTGACTCTCTCTGTAACTGTAAGGAAGTTCTCATCACTAAAAATTAGAAACTTAATACATCATTTAAATTTATGTGCAAATATCTTACTGTCTTAACTATAGTTTCTCTTGAGGTATTTATAGTACAATTATATAAATTTATTTTTATATATATATATCTCACCAGAGAGCCTCTTTTGTTAAGAGAGTATTTGGAATACCCCTGTGCCCAACACCATCTTTCACGTGTGTTCCCCCCTCCCTGCAAAAAAACTCACCACACTTTTTCCCCTGTACCTTTTCCTTTCTTTTTGCTCTCCATGGATGTTCCACAAGTGCCTTACATACCTCATTGTACATATTTTAAATTGTCGCCTTTCTACCTCACTACCATTACACATGTAGCTAATAAAACAGCATGCTTCTTTATCCAGTTCATTAACTCTTATTCACAAGGTGAATCTCTTTTCTTTCCCTTCTCTCATTCAGAAGCCATCAGTTACCTGTCCCAATTCTGCAACTTCTGCATACAAAATTGGACTTAATATTCTTGGGCCTGGAGACAAGAGCACAAACATTCCAGGTAACTGTGCCAACACTTGGGTCTTATTTTAAGCAGCCCTCACTGATTTTTTTCTCTCCTCTTCTGTCATGTGTTTACACCCAAAGCTGTCACACAGCAAAAAAAGCCTCTTTTAGTACTTTAAATTGAAGGCACCAGCCTAGGGAGAGTCTTTCTTGGACCAATTTCTGACCTATCCATATATATGTAAACCTGTTGTTGTTAGTGGCAGTCCCAGCTAAGGAGAATCCTGCCTTTCAGGGGATACACACTTCTCAACATCTTTCTGCAGCATTATTTTACCCTTTATACACGAAAAAGAGTGAAGTTGATGACACCAACTCAGAAATCTGTGTTGTCTACCCTATCTTTATAGGCATCTCTGTAGATTCTATTAATGGAGCACGTATTACTGACAAACAACCACCTTTCAGAGTGGTGGAATGGCAAGGTTACTGCTGTGACAAATCTTCCAAAAAGCTTCTTTTCAGTATATAATTTATTTGATCCGTGTTGTTCTACAGAAAACAGCACTATGCAAATGCAAAGGCACAGAAACAAGAGGGTCTGGAACCACAACAGGTGAAAGAAATAAATGAACTCCTAGGAAGCTCTAAATTGTTCACTGTAATCAAGTAGATTTGTGAAAATAGCAGTAGAGGAAGTAAATGGAAAACACAGAGGAAGTTGATTCCACCATCTCAGGCTGTAACCTTTGACTTTTAAATACCTATCTTCATTAAATATAACGTACTGTCTAGACAAGCTAATGAAATAAAAATCCATCTTTAAAACAGTAGTGGGATGACAGTCAAACACCCACCCACCTGCTCACTCATCCACCCTCTCCAACAGGATAGGGTTAAAGTAGAAGGAATGTAAGACAGTCATGGATTGAGATAATGGCAACTAAAAGGGAAAGAAAAAGCTGTGTGTACAAGCAAAGCCTAAAAAGAGGAATTAATTCACTACTTCCCATCAGCAAGCAGATGTCCAGACACTTCCCAGCAAGCAGTGCTTCAGCATGCATAACTGTTGCTTGATAACACAAATGCCAGAACCATGAATTCCCCCCTTTTATCTTCCTTTGCATAAGTTTTTACTGCTGAGCATGATGTCATATGGCACAGAATAATCATTTGATCAATTTGAGTCAGTTGTCCCAGCTATCTTCCCTCCCAACCTCTCGCCTGCCCATGCCTACTACATTCCTTGTTTAGAGGTGAAAATTATAAATTTTTCAGGAGACAGGGTTGGTTTTTTATGTCTTTTTTTAAACAGATAAAAACCCCAAACCCTCAAATGTGACAAAAGAATCTTTTCTTCTGAAAAACGATTTTGTGGTGAACCTACTTACTCCAAAACAGATGAGTATAATATGAGACGTTCTTGTAGATGTCTGACATCTTAAGAGTTCCATCACTAGAGCATCAACATGCTTTTATGATTTATAAAATACTTTATATATACTTTTCTGATTAATAACTAAAGGACTGCAGCTGCAGTTAGCTTTCTATGAAACACAGAATCAAAGCTTCCTTGCCCTTTAAGAAAACAAATCAAATATTTATATATATTTATATATATATATAAATATAGAAGAAAGTTTAAGGTTGACACTACAACAATGCTCACATGAAGACCAACATTCACTAATGTTTGCACTCTATGTGGATATCTTAATACAACCTTACTGCATCATACCTATGTGTGTATTTGGGGGAGGAAAGACAGAAAAGTCAGTCCTCTCTTTTGTATTTTTACTAAGCATACTTCTAAATTTATCATTTCATTTTCATTTCCAGAAGCCCATGGCTAGAAAAATAATTAAATTCAGTGCCTCCACAGTCCTGGAATATTTGTTAACTATTTTACAGGATTTTTCTTTTTTTTCCTTTGCATTTTTCCCTATCTAATGAAAAAACGAAAGTTACGATTCCATGTCACTTTTCACAGTTTGAAAAAAGCAAATATTTGCCTTCTAGAATACAGCTAAGGTAAGAGAAATTTAAAAGCCAACAGTTCTGTCATCAGCCAGTTTTGCTGACTTGAGGACAAGCCCCACATCAGGTGTGTCATGTGCAGCAGTTTTCTTCCACGCAACTTTTTCTGAGATCTTGAACATAAACACACACTTGCAGAATTGCTTGGTTTTCTCCTAAAGAAGATCTGCCTCTCACTATTAATGTCATAGCTGTATCTTGGTCATAAACCAAAATGCTATGCAACTACATAAAATAGAATATATAGTACCTTATTAAAACTGTGAGGAGGCTTATTACTAGTAGCTAGGGATTTGTGTGCTGTAGGGATCAAGTCAGGACTTCAAAAACTATGCTGCTGGATTTATGAAGAGAAGTCTATTGCAAAATAAAGCCCAATAAATTTCATTTATGCCAAAAGCAGCAGCAAGCTTGAGGAAAATGACACAGGTCTAGCCTAACAGTCAACTGTAACTAGCTCAGCTAAAGAGAGATTTCCATTTCTTGGCACAGTAACAAATCCTCAAGCAGATAGGGGCTAGGGGTGAGATTTTTTCCTCTGTAAGTAACTTAATGAATGAAGTACTAATTAACATTATGGCATTGATAAATGGAGAGAGAGATTAGGGATGTACTCGATATTCAGGCCTTCCCAGATGGACTGTCAAAGCCACATTAATTCCTATCTCATTGGAGCATCTGCTTCTCCCATAATCCATTGCCCCTTGGTACAAACAACACAAACTGTTGTGACTCAATTCGATTTATATCAATCTAATTTCTTTTAATCCAATTTGTATTCCAATCTACTACCTTCTAATCACTTAAATCTTCAGCCTCCATCTGGTAAATTTTCTCTCAAAATTAACCGAGCAGATGCCTCTGCAATTGTCTTCCACAGTCAGGCTAATCATGCCCTCGCAGTGGCCTACAGAGCACGCTGAATAGGTACGTGACTTACAGCATTGCCCTTCTTATTACAAACATGGCGATGCAGGAAGGCCATTTTGTCTGGCATTAATTGGCTAATTTGCATAACACTGCCAGGGAAAGATGCCTAGAAAACAAAAGCTAAGAGTAAAAAGCTTCAAGAAGGCAGCATTACATGCTCATAATTTGTCACATGGCCATTACACTTTGAACCATCTATTGTTCGAGGTAACAAACACAGAACTGGATTACAACTGAATACATAAACATCTACATACAATATTGGATTGCATGATTTTTGGCATTGCTGTCATTGAACTTGCAGAGAGCAAGGGGGCCATCCAAACAAAATTCTGAGAAAAAAAATGCACAATACTGAGAAAATTAGAAAGCACATTGTTTTGCCAGACCCCAAAACTTCAATCCCTCTCTCCCTCAAACAAATAACTTTTACACAGCTACAATTACATATGCAAATACATCAGACTTTGTGAATACTAAAAAGTAGAGTCCTTCAGATTTCTGCAAAACTGCCCCCCAAGACAATAAATGTCACAATCATCATTAGTAGCATGAGGAAAAAAAATGTAAGAATGAAGCCAACCTTCTTAGCTAAAGACACATAAGAATTCTGAACTTAAAGTAAAAGGCAGAAAGAGGAGTGCCACTCCTTTAAAACCGGTTGCCTCAATACAATGTTGATCTTTCCCCTTGACCAATACTACATCAAATCCAGAAATCTTAAAGTTCAGCACAAAGTAATTCAAGTGTTCACATGATCATGGACTACTAAGGTTACAGACCAAGTTTTTTCCAACTTGTTATTCAGAATCCTGGGACGACAGAAATTAAAGTATTAAATGTGCTGCTTAAGTTTTCCGAACAACGTTAAGTGTAAAAGAAATTATAAAAACACCACAGGTACCTTGTACATAATAAGGAAAGCACACAAAAGTAACAGGCTGAGCCAGGGAAAAAGGCACAAGAGTAGCCTCTCTACCACACACAAGGAGGAAAAAGAGGAGGAAAGAATTTTCACTTGCCACTCAGTGCCTTGCATGACAAAGTACATTCTTGTTGCCTTACAATCACTTACATAAGATCACCTGATCAGTCTACAGATTCAGAGGGAGGCATAGTGCTCTTTTGCCATTACAACTTCTATATAAAACATATAGTTCCACATCTGTCAGAACAATATAAATCAGACTAACATAGAAAGGCCAGCTTCCAGTCTTCATCTTAAGAAAAAAGCCTGTGTCATCCAAATTTTCAGTAGCTGGAAGATGAGCTTAACCAGAATGATTTGCCTGGAGTTTGCTACTGCTTCCTCCCCTCCTCTCAATCTTTCACATCTACCCCTGATTAAGAGGTTTCACTTTTCAGCTAATAGGTAGCTAGTAAATTTTTCATGACCTGAGGATAGCAAACAGTATAAATACAATGGCTTCAAGCCAGAGGATGCTGGAGATGGAAAGGGAAGCTGTGCTTGGTTAAGGAGGGGGTGGAGTGGGCAGTCTTTCTTCCCCTCCCACAAGCTGTCAAGTCCTTCTGTGCACACCCCCTCCCTCATCCCTGCTAAAAACCTTCCTCTCTGTGACTGCCATGACAGGTGGTCCAGATTTTCACTTAGAAAATCTGGCCACCCTATGTTTGCAACACCTCCCCGCTTAGTATCATCTGTGAATTTAATTAGCATTCAGTTTACCCACTCGTTTAGATTATTAACGAAGATGTTAAACAAGACACAACCCAAATAAAAAGATCCCTGTGGCAAACCAATTGATGCCTTTCTTTAAATCAGTTTATTGCTATCTATTGTAACTCTTTATTTACTGATGTCAACCAATGCTTCACCTACATGATGGCACAGATATCCAGGCAACCATGTTTTGGGGTTTTTTTCCAGCTAAAAAGTTGTGATACACTGTATACAGAAGAATTACACTGAACTGCCTCCCAAGTCCTAGTTCTCATCTACTGCACTTGTTGTTTCATCACACTAGAATACCCAGACTGTTGTTCCTCCTGTTTCATCTGCCTCTCCTCAGCAATACGCACAGCATCATTACGAAACTCTGGTCAGGTAATACCCAAACCATTTGTCTTTTTTTTTTTCCTAGTGTCATAACCTAAAGCCAGACCACAGGACTCTGCAGAGGGAAAACGAATCATTAGAAAAAGCAAGATTGGGATAGACTTAATGCATTTAACAGTTTTACAAATTGGGTTTGAATTGAGGGATTAGCAGCAGCAGAAACTATGCAAGGAGTATGTAGGGGAAGAAAATATTTCATATTTACTCATGAAAAGTAATGCAAGAGCACTATTCTCAGTCAGTAGCTTCATCAAGGACATTACAGATAAGCAAAACTACAATGCAATGCTTACGTACTGATATTTAGGTTTTGAAATGAAAATAAATTTAATGGCGTTTCAGCAATAACGCATATCATATCTGGGGAAAAGACAAGAATGCCATAAGAGGACTCTCCATACAGATAAGAACTACAATTTGAGAAAACTTTATGGAACTTATATTTACACACTTAAATATATATGCATATTTTCTTATATATAACACAGACGCACATAGATACACACACACAGTGTCCCTTTACTCATAACCAAATTCAACTTGTAGCTTAAAATGTTAAGCATAGTCCTCTTCCCTTTGCAAAAATACCATAATATAAGAAGAGTGAACATTTGAATATCCCAAGCCAAATGCAAATCCTCTCTAAAACAGGTGGCCACAAATACGATGTAAGTAATAAAAGACTTCTCTGAGCTTATCTATGGAGTATTTATTTTTCTTCTAGTCCTTTCTTTAGAAAACACCTTAGTAATCACAAAAACTTACCTCAAAGCAGTTGCAGTTAACTTAATTTCAAATAACAAACAGGAGAGATCTGGAGCTTCCATTCTGACTGCCCTACTGTACATGGCATAAAGCAAGACATTCTGATCTTTCCAGGTAATACTACTGTCCTGGCTTGAGTGAGAACAGAACAATTCTGTTCAGTGATTTTACTTTCCACCTCAGTCTCTTCTAAGTAACTGCACTTTCTGAAGTTAACAGCATATTTACACAGGTATATTCTTAATTTTTTTTTCTTCTCTTCAACAGCCCTTTCTCAACAATCCCTTCTTCTGAAATGAGGTCTTAAACAGAGATCTCGGTTCAGCTGTCTAACCTACACACATAGGTTTGTATGATAGCAAATGGAGAAAGAATTCAGCTCTAGAAATTCATACCATCCTAGCAGTTTTTAAGGTCAGTAGGAATAGGATGAACCATTAGCACAAGCCTCTCCAATGACTACATAAGGAACCTAACTGACTGCCTTAGATTAGGCACCTAATTTTACGTGGTCTGTTTTAGGGAGATTGAGTCCACTCTACAGTCAGTGAGGTACAAGCAGAAATTTTTATTTTCTTTCAGATTACTCAATACAAACTGCCACTGATTTTTCAGAACTCATGTCCATATGATCTATTTGAAAACTGAAACAAGCACTTTTTTTTTTTTTACAATAAATATGAAAAAAAAAAAGCAAACAACCCAAACACTGAGGATCTATGCCATACCATAAGAGGCTTCCACTCTCCAGAACAGACATTGCTACACACCAGCTAACCTAGCTCAATCTGCAGATACTTTAAATATTCACAAAAAGAAGAGAGGCGGTGTATCTAACCATTAATAGGAGTCAAAGAACCTATGAAGCATCAATGCCACATCTGCTAGCTCCTCTACACCAAAGAAACAGTTGGTGTTAATGCACGATTAAGAGCTGAGAGGAATGCAACAAAAGTGTATGCAGGTGGCAGAGGTCGCTGAGGGATAGTATAAAGGAAAGAGAGGGTCAAGTTATTATCTGGAATGCATCCACAGGGCACAGTCATCTTTTAAATCTGATTTTATAATAGCCATGCCTGTATTGATTTAATAATATCTTTATGCTGCAGATTTACTCAGCACACCATGAAGAACTACATCAAAGACTGAGTTGTGAAACCAGGTCTTATTTCTTTTCTTTACACAAGGTAAGGAGAGGTTGAAGGCTTTCAAGACAGGACATATTCGAAGTGCTTTATTAGCCTTGTTTAATATGAAAAGGCAAACATCTGCCACCCAAACATCAAGTCTTTCAATTACAAGGCTTTGAGTAAAATAACATGAACACCATAACAATTAAATTCTACTTTTAAATCAAAATGACTAATATGCCTCTGTGTACTTGACAACTAACATACTGTACCTTTTACCTTTAAGGCTATATTAGCATATGCATAAAGCTGAAATGGAAAGAGAACATAACACGTGAAAGTGTGATTGCATCACACTGGGCAGTACAATACTTTAGAGTATCAGGGCTCTAAAGATGAGTTTCCAAGAAAAAGCATTTACTGTAAATCACACAAACATGACAAATTAAATATAGCCACTTTTATACACATACAGAGAATACCAGCTAATGCTGACTTTGCTATTAACTTCACTGAAGCTAATGCCTTACTTAAAGGAAGGGTGAGATCAGGATCATGCTGCCCACAGGCAACTGTTCCCAGGTCCAGACTCTTTGCCACTTCCAGAGCAGCTGACCAAAACCTATTCCTGTTATATCAGTAATTGCCAGTGATTGCTTGTTCTGCCATTTGACTCCCTCTTCCAGAGTAATAAGAACTCTACTTCCAATGGGGCAGAAAAAAACCCAGTAAAGGTTATTTTAAGTGCTAAGGACAGGCTCTATGTTTTGGGTTAGGGGAGCCTGAAGTAAAACAATTATAAGTTACCAGTGACTCTGGAAAGGAAGTTACTTAATATGCATGTTGACAGAAAAGAAGAAAGGATTAATCATGCAGAATTAGCATTTTCATTGAGGAGCTTGGTTGAATCTTGTGTTCTACTTGGAGAGGAAGAGGGCTGCTTCACACTAGCATTTTACATCTGTCATTTATCGAAACATTGCAGCTTGCTCCTAACTGTCATTAACTAATGAATAATAAAACACTTCTATACTTTTACTTCAGATTAATCATGCAGCTCCCTTGGTCTTTCCATGCCTGAATGTGTGTTTTGAACCTTTTTTATTATTATTTATTTAAATTCATGTGGGATGAAGAAATTTTAATTAGATTTCAATTCTATTGGGGGAAAATGGTCTCTATTGAAAGGGCATCACCCAGTACTTTCACCTCACTGCTACAGTGTTGCAGCGCCACTGTGCACTATTATCTCTCAAATTGTGTAAGATTTATGGTAATTTCAAGCCATCTCTTATGTTGCACATATTAGTGGTTAAAAAAGAAATAAATCACTCCAGTTACCTAGCATAGAGAAAAATGGTGTAAAAATTGATTGAAACAATTACAGTATGTAGATTTATAATTACTTTTATAAAGTACAAATTGTGTACCCGTAATATATGAATATCTTAATACAGTTGGTTTAGAATCACTTGAACATTAAGAAAAATTCTCCAAGTATTTCCACCAACTCTTCCCTTTCTGTGCCCTCCTCCACACATTAGGAAGGCACTAGATTTGACGTTTTTTTATAAATATAAAACAAATTCTATAAAAATACCGCGTTTCCCCACAGTAAGTGGCATATTAATTAATACGGCACGTAGAGCTACTTCATGGGGTCAGATCATTTAAAAATTTTAGTCCTGTTAAATTTGCCCCACCCACCACATCAGACCCTAAAATGCATCTACTACTTTATGATCATGCTTAAAGAGAGTGGAAAACAACAAACCTGCTGCAGTTGCACAAAGCTACACATGGGCAAAAAAAGTTCTCTCACAAACAGCTGCTAGTGATCAAATTACACCTTGAAGCACATGCTTTGATTAAGCATTCCATATTTTATTTGTGTAGCTACAGATGGCCTTCATGGCTAGAAAAATCATACAGTCTTATTGGGGGGCAGAGAGGGGAGGAAAAACCCGAACAAAATAAGCCCACTCTTTTCATCCTTCTCTCTCAAAACAATCAGAACAAACGTAGTCAATGCTTTGCAAACCTTTTCCTGTTTCTTATGCCTTGAGCAGCCCTTTTCATGGTCTGTCTTTCCCTCCAAGTCTATCACTTAACAATCATTACAGTACAACACAACAGTGATCTCAGTATTAAAAGCCTAAAACATCATGTCTAAAATAATGTTTTAAGATGCAGTGAATTTGTCCGCACATAACCAATTAGGATGATTACAAAAACCAGCATGTTTTCTTTTACCATCTATTAAGCATTTTCATCCATCAGCTATAGAGCTATCTGTAGCTTTGTTCAGTCCACTTTAAAATTACTTAAATGGCAGACACTTTCCATTATCCAGAAGAAGGGTTCCACACTGAATACCAGAATCAAGTGTCATGTGCATAATACCAATGTATTATATCCAGCTGACCACATTCTGTTACACTGCTGAAAGACTCATAATCATTACAGCTCTTCATTTTAACATTTAACTATTCATTTCTATGCCTTCCTACATTTCCTCCAATTTTAAATTTCAAGATTGAGTTAAATTAATTGCAACCCTACATCATGTTTTTTGTAAGATACAGACATACTTTAAATTTTAACCCTCATCTTAAGTATTTCATCTGAGCAGGTGAAGAAGCGTGTAAAAGATGAGGAAAAATTAACTTACGTACCATTTACACTGGTAACAGTCCACCAATTCTTTTCCTACCTCCTCTGGTATACTTCCTTTCAGTTGCTCATAAAACTTCTTGCAAGTTTTCAGTAATCTCTTGTCATCACCTTGGAGTTTTTTCCAGTTTGCTAACATGGTCTTAAATCAAGAGACCCAGAACTACACATTAGAAAGCTAAATTTCCACATCTGCAGAAAGCTGGAACAAAGTTTATGTTCAATTGAAGACTCAGCTTAACTTTGTGCTCCCGCAAAGTTGATGTAATAGCTTGTCATTCCTAAAAAATGCAATGCTTTACTAAGCCATACCAACATCCCTCATGTTGAGTATACTCTGTCTTGTAGTGGCTAACTTAACACATATATCCTGAACTTATGGAGGGTACACCATACTAAAGGTGAGTATAAAAATGCCTTTCAGTGGTCTCTGGCAATTATTCCTTGAGGCATATGATCTGATTACTAATTATTTTCTCGATTACAAACCATTTTCTTTCTTAACTATATTACAAAGTTCCTGAAGTCCCTTTGTATTAGTAACTGTGTAACTTTACTCACTTTGGATCTGAAAGCCTAAATGATAATTTTATTGCCTATTTTAGTGTAAAATTCTACATTTAGGATTATCTTTAACATGAACATTTTCATCAGGACTATATTCACAAATATCTAACATTAGTTTTATTCTTCCTGACGCTGCTACCTAAAGGAAGTGATATTATCACAACCTGCCAATTGTGCTCTTTCAAAGCAAAACTGATAACTGATGATTTTCAAAGGCTACATCAAAATGTAACAGAACAGGTAAATTTGTGACCTAAAATTGCACATGCAATTCCTTCCCTAACAAAAGAAACCACCATTGGGAACTGAGGAAAATAAACTGGATCTCATTTTTCTACTGTTATAGAAAGTATAACTTCCTTGAACATTACATATTTATTTATTTATTTTTGCTTTCAAGTTCTGCCCTGGGAGTATTTTCAAACAAACTGACATTAGATAGTGTTTTCATTAAACTCATTTTTGTTCAAATAAGCTGGACATTTCCTCACAGAAAGGGTGCTGAAATAGAACAACACCAAATTTTGATGTTTGTTACATAACACCACATGCACCATACATGCAGATTTGCTATCCTATGAATCAAAGCAAGAAGAAATTCTGTCACTTTGAGACAAAATATCATATATAAGGACAGCTAAACACAGTGGGAGCTACAAAATAGTGTTCTCTATTTCTATCACTCCTTTGTTCTCCCAATGGATGACAACACGTTTATTTGCTTGGATTCTATGCTGATCAAATTCTTTCCAAGACAAATTCATGTTGTCAGGGCACATATGCCACTCCAGCACGCACGTACAGCCACGTGTGCTCCCGAACACAGGACATACGAGTTCAACTCCAAACTCTATCATTATGCTACATGACAGATACTTCACTCACTCTTTATAATAATTGCTCTATTTTTAAAATGCAGATGTTGGCACAACTTCTCTGTGAAACATTTTGAGATCTGCTGACAAAAACCACGTAACAAATAGCATTGTCAGCTTACCAAGGTGTCTTCTTGACCCATACCCTGCATGCACAGATGGCTTACAACAATGCGCAGCCAGTATCACTCTCCTTTTGCTATGCCACAGCACAGTCATAGGCAAGATTTACCTGCAAGTTCTTGATCTGCTCTGTTTGGGCTTTGCCCTCTGTCCTCTTGGAATGCCTGGAAGCTCCAGGTTTCTAGAGCCATTAAGAGATAATTTCACTTTGCCAAGCTTTATGTTTCTAATGCTACTTCAGTCACAAAATAAGAACATTTCATAATTTCAAACATACATTTCATGGAAATTCCCAAAGTACTCATTTTTATTACTACAATACCTTAACCAATGTATACCTTTGGAGATGTAAAAAAGCCCATATAAGGACTGTATGTATTCATTAGCTTCCTTTTTTATGTTATCTATGCACTAATACATATGTAAGCACACGAATTTCCTCACTCAATTAGCAAGATTTTTTGTTTCCTAAAATGACAAAAGAAAAACAGTTTCTTTCCCTTAAAAAAAACCCAACAACTAATTATTGCACGCTAAGTCTGGAAGAATATTGAAAATATTGACACAGTAGACAAAGACATGTAGGCTGATACCAGAAATTAAGATCCGTGATGTTTCAAATGAATTTAGCATTCCATCAGGATGTGTGTGTTATATATCCATATCCCACATAGTCTATAGAGATAATGCAATAATGCAACAATTTTTGTCACATAGAATAACCGAGACACTGACGATATCAACAGTTATTTATTGATATAGTTACTCTGGAAAGACTTGCCTTTTCCTTTTATGTACATTAATGTTTAGTTTTTACAACTGATTTCAATAGAACAGGGTAACCAAACAATGTCCCTTCACTTTGCACTGTAGTTTGATAAAAAGTTAGCAATTTAAGATGTTAGCTGCAGATGCTGAGATGGTGTCTAGAAAGCTTTTGAAAAGGGTTTTGTTCTGTGTTGTAAACACAATTTTAGTGCCTCATACCACAATATCTCAGAATGTAGGAAGTACTAGAACCATCGACAGAACTATCAATAATGAAGTAGTTAAGGAAACTCTGTAGTTTATATTTACTTATATGACTATACATTATGTTCTTATCATCTTTTTCTGAAAAGTCAAATGCTGCTTTACTGCTTGCATTCTATTTCTCAAACGAAAGAGTCATCTAATTAAATTTCAAGCATCCTTGACATTAAACAAGTTGATTAAAAAAAGACAAATAGAATCTGCTGTCATCAGAGATGACCCCTTAAAGACAAATAAGGCCCAGCAAATGGTACGCGCTGAAAGACTGCTTTGCTAATCAATGCTTCTTTCAGTACTCCAGAACAGAGCGGAAGTCCTAGAACAAAGCCTCCCAATCACTCAGAAACTGCAACCCTTGAGAGTGTAAATAACTAATTTTTCCCTATCTGTGTACTTTTTTTATGGTTTTAGCCTTTCTCTCCTAACTTCCTTATTATTCTACCATAACCCACAGAAGTTTAAGAAAAGCACTGCTCACTTGATGAACCGCTTCTTAATAGTACAGTGGTCCATCTGACAGAATGTTAGACTCAAAAGGAAGCTGAGATACTAGCTCAAATGTGTTTTCAGCAAGATGCTGTTTTTCACCAGAACTCAAGATGGGATTTTTGTCAAAATGAACTGTCATCAACTGTTAGACTAGATAAAATTAATGAAGGAAGGCTCAGACCCAAACGCAGATCTTGATATGCCTATAAGACATTACAAGATAGCCTCTCACACAGCACTCTCTCCCTCACTCTCTCCCCACTGCAGCCTTATTGTCCTCCTATGCTTCTCAGCAGCTGTACTGCTTCCAGTCTATTTCCCCAAGTCAGTATCAAGCTTTCCTTTGAAGCCTGGTCAAGAAGCAAGACATCCTCATTACAAAAGAATAGGGCAATTTTTCTAGCTTCCATACAAATGATCTCCTTCCTTAAGAGCTTTTGCGCATCTGAGATGAGACCTTATTAGTAGGCAGAAGAGGTATGTAAAGACTCTCCTGGAGCCCACTCCATTAGTATTAATCAATATTAATTTATATTGGATAAAGGTGTCTTTTCTACTATAAATTATTTCAAGCTCTTCTGCTCCAGTCCCCAACAAAAAACCCACAGCTTTCATTATATTTGAGATATCATAACATTGTGTCTCTGTACACAAGTATTTTACAGATTATCTTCACATCCAGAATCGCTTACCAAGTAGAACTGATCCTACAGAGAACTGCTTGGTGAATCCAGGCTTTCACGTCCTGCCTTGGAAGCATAAGTGAGAAATATACCTAAGTAGGAGGTGTAAACTGCTTTCAAGAATCAACAAACAAGGACTAGAAAGTGACTGCTGTAATGGTCAAATGGGCACAACTGGCTTGCAGTCCAGTGTGTTTCAACCAGTTTCATTCACTGATTCCCTCAAGGAACTTCAGCTGCTGCTGAACCTACAAGATCAATGCTGCTAATTGTGAGGAAAATTATTCAGGACAGCAAAGAGCCTCCTATTAATGATGCCTGACAGAAGAAAGTCAGTTTATCAGCTATCCTAAAGGTTAACATCAATATCAAATCCAACAACATCAAATGACTATATCACTAACCTTGCAGGCAAAATCACTGCAGTGGTGCAAAAAACTTCAGAATTGCCTGCATTTCAAAACCTATTTCGGTGTCCTGCTCAACAAGTAAAAAAACCTATGTTTGTTATTTAATCTTCTCTCCTTTGACTGACCATTCCCAGAGAGCTGTGATTAATGGGGAGAAGTCCAGTTGGCTGACGGTCACCAGTGGTGTTCCTCAGGGATCAGTTTTGGGGCCAGTCCTGTTTGGCATCTTTATTGATGACTTGGATGTGGGGATTGAGAGCATCCCCAGCAAGTTTGCAGATGACATGAAATTGTGTGGGAGTGTTGATCTGCTTGAGGGAAGGCTCTTCAGAGGGACTTGGACAGGTTGGCTCAATGGGCCAAGGCCAATTGTATGAGGTACAACAAGGCCAACTGTCGGGTCCTGCATTTTGGTCACAACAACCCCCAGCAGCACTACAGGCTTGGGGATGAGTGGCTGGAAAGCTGCCCATCAGAAAAGGACCTGGGGGTGCTGGTAGACAGCCGGCTGAACATGAGCCAGTAGTGTGTCCAGGTGGCTAAGAAGGCCAACAGGATCATGACTTCTATAAAGAATAGCGTGGCCAGCAGGAGAAGGGAAGTTATTGTGTCCTTGTACTCATCCCCCGTGAGGCCTCATCTTGAGTACTGTGTTCATTTCTTAGCCCCTCATTATAGGAAAGACACTGAGGTGCTGGAATGTGTCCAGAGGAGAGCTACCAGGCTCGTGCGGGGCTTAGAGAACAAGTCATATGAGGAGAGGCTGAGGGAGCTGGGCATGCTTAGTTTGGAGAAGAGGAGGCTGAGGGGGGACCTCATTGCCCTCTACAACTACCTGAAAGGAGGTTGTAGAGAGGTGGGTGTTGGCCTCTTCTCCTTAGTTACTAATTACAGAACCAGGGGAAATGGCCTGAAGTTGCAGCAAGGGAGTTTTAGATTAGATATTAGGAAGAAATTCTTCACAGAGAGAATGGTGAGGCACTGGAACAGCCTGCCCAGGGAGGTGGTTGAGTCACCATCCCTGGAGATATTTAAGAAACGAGCTGACATGGTGCTTCATGACATGCTCTAGGGGCAGGCATATAGGGGGCTTGTGTGTTGGTTTGGTTTTTTTTGTTGGTTTTTTTTTCTTTTTTCTTTTTTTTTGGTTTCCTTTTAGTGGTCAGGTATTTAGGTGCTTTTTGTTCTTGTATCTATGGTTGGACTCAGTGATCTAGGAGGTCCTTTCTAACCACAATTATTCTGTGATTCTGTGATTTTATTGCTTTTACTTTTAATTTGTTATTTTTAGTGCCACAGTCTGAGTTGGACCCATGGCTCCATTTTATGAACACTATGATTTTTTTTTTTGGCTGAAAATACAGTAATTATGATGTTTAATTATAACATAACCCAAATCTTCCAATAGAACCTCTACAGACATTTTGTATTAAGAGGAGAATGGGGAAGATACAAAAGGCAGAGTAATGTATAACTGCTTTTTACTCTTGATTTTCTCCTTACCTCTTAAACACTGACTATGTGATATATACTTTTCTGTCAGATCAGACTGACATAGGGAACAGGGTAAAAGTCAGGAGAAAGTTTACTCTTCAACATGTGAAACTGTTCTGCTGTTGCTGGGGAAAAAAAAAAGTGTCAGCATATTTAGATGAAACTTCATTTAAGGGAAATGCACCAGTGTGATTTTGGTATAGTATGGGTTAATTTTCCTTACATCTGTTTCAGTTTTTTCTGTGACATGTCTATTAATTATGAACCTATTTGTTGCACTAATAGTTTTCAACCTCTAATGTCCACCATAGCCCATGTGCTCTTCCCACAAGATCAGAGTCTAGAATAGTGAATTGATTGAGTCCCAGTTGCTTCTCCAGCAACAGATGTCATCTGAAATCAAAATGTTTGATTGTGAGTGGTCTTTTTAACTAGAGAGGCTACAGTTATTATATATTATTTTATATTATAGATGATCTATTTTATATATTTTATATTACATAATATATACTATATCTTCTTTCTTTCAGAGAGAATAAACTGAACCACTCAGTCTCCCCATGGAGAAGATACAGCTGTTGACTTCAGACTGGAAGCTTTCATTTGGTTAAACCACTACAGTTGAGAGAAACATACTCAAATAACTGGAAATACATTAGGAAAAAAAAAAAAACAAAAATGAAAAACCAACCAAACCAAAACAAAAAAAAACCCAACCAAAGAAACAAAAATACCAACCCCCAAAACAAAACCAAAACCAAACACTAACAAAAAATCCAAGTGCAAACAAACAGGTTTTAAGTGAGACAAAACCCAAGCAGTTTACCATGAACGTTGTATTTCATTCTGGGCTTTCTATTAAATGGGAGGTGTAGTCAACCTCAAGGGGACCCTTACAGGAATAACATAGGTATTACAAGTATCATGATGGGTTAAAAGAGAAAGACCAGTTGAGACACAATATAAGACATCAAATAACCTTTTTAAAGGCTAAAAATTCCAAGCAGACGTTAACATTACTTTGTGTAACATATCAAATGTGTAAGGAGTATAGAGGTTTTCCTGCCCCTTTCTTAGATGAGCAGTTTTTCAGTGTAATCTGTTGTAATCTGTGATCTTTTGGACTTTTTTTCTTACTAGGCCTGGCATTATCAATTATTACGTGACCTTCTCTCCAGCAGGACAGACCAAGCTTCTAAAATCAAAAACGTGCAGCTCAATCAGAATGGAAGTAAGAAAGTCTCATGTAAGTGTCAGAGTGAAAAGCAGAGGAGCTCTGTTTACAGAACTGTAAGAATGTGTGCACAATGCAGCAGAAAAACATACTGAAAGGAGCTAAGCTTTAAGTCAGGGAAGGAGGTAGACTAGAAGGTTTTAAGAGGTTATTTCACCTCTAGCTTATCATGTAATGTTTAAAATTATACCTGTGTTCATGTAATACTTTTTATCTGTTATGTCAAAGTGCTTTTACAGTCAGGTAGCACTATCTTCATTTAAAGACAGCAAAGTCATGCCAAGATTCACGACCAGGATGGAGTCTAAAATAGATATGTATTTCCTCATCCAAAAAAAATGTCAAAGATCTGCGTAACAAAATGTTGTAACAATAAATTGCACTGTTAGATCCCATCAAAACAAGACTCCAGGCTTGAAGTCATAGGGAACATTTCCATGCGGTGTGGCTGCAAGTTCAAATTTCAGTTTTCATTCCAGTGCCATGTAGTGAGGAATAAAAGCTGTCTCTTGCTAAGACAGCTCTAGGGAATGAATACTTGATCTTTCTAGAGCTTTAGGACTGCTGCTGTTGATCTGCTTGGATTCCCCCTGAGGAACTTACCTTCTTCTCCACTGCGTCTGCAAGCAATTCAGTCAAAAATTTATGATATATATTCCTCTTTTCTAGTGACTGTATACTGAGTACAGTGTGATTACAAGAAGCCACTGATTGGGTCTAGTATTGCTTTATATTCACCTTTCACAAGGTACAACATATTTGGAGAATGTGAACCAGTCTTTATATTTCTTCTTGGCTTTTTCCTGCTCTTGTTAGCAGCTATCTTCAGTTGGAAAAGCTGTGGAATTTGAGCATGGGATATAGAATATACAATGTGGTAGGTTAAGAGATTTCCTGCTAAGTGAGAATTTTGTTTTGTTTTCCAGGAGGGAAAGTGCAGATTTACATGAACTGCCCTGACTCCAGGAGGGAATCATGCAATTGTTTAGGTTGGAAAAGACCTTTAAGATCATTGAGTCTGTTAACCTAACACTGCTAAGTCCATGACTACACCATATCACTAAGCACATCTACCTCCAGGGATGGTGACTCAACGACATCCCTGGGTAGCCTGTTCCAATGCTTTACAACCCTTTTTGTGAAGAATTTTTTCCTAATATCCAATCTAAACCTCTCCTGGTGCACCTTGGGGCCCTACCTCACTACAACCTCCTCTCAGGAAGTTCTAGAGATCAATCAGGTCTCTCCTTTTCTCCAGGCTAAACAACCCCAGCTCCCCCAGCTGCTCCTTGTAAGACTTGGTCTGTAGACCCTTGCTCCACTCCCACAGTGTCCTTCCTGTAGTGAGGGGCCCAAAACTGAACACAGTATTCAAGGTGCAGCTTCACCAGTGCTGAGTACAGAGAGACTATAGCTTCCCTTGTCCTGCTGGCCACACTGTTTCTGATAAAAGCCAGGATACTCTTGGCCTTCTTGGCCACCTGGGCACGGTGCTGGCTCGTATTCACCCATCTGTCAATTTGTATCCCCAGGTTCTTTTCTGCTAGGCAGCTTTCCAGCCACTCATCCCCAAGCCTGTAATATTGCATGGGGTTGTTGTGACCCAAGTGCAGGACCTGGCACTCGGCCTTGTTGAATCTCATATAGCTGGCCTTGGCACATCGATCCAGCTTGTCCAGATCCCTTTGTAGAGCTTTCCTATGCTCAGGAAGATCTACACTTCCACCCAACTTAGTGTCATCTGCAAAGTTTCTGAGGATGCATTTGATCCTCTTGTCCAGATCATTGATAAAGATATTAAACAGAATGGGCCTAATACTGAACCCTGGGGAACATCATTTATGACTGACCACCAACTGGATTTAACTCCATTAACCACCACTTTTTGGGCTTGGCCATCCAGACAGATTCTTACTCAGTGAAAAGTATGCCCATCCAAGCCATGGTCAGTTTCTCCAGGGGAATGCTGTGGGAAGCAGTGCTAAACTCTTTATTGTAAGTCCAGGCAGACAATACCCTCAGCCTTTCCCTCATCCACCAAGTGGGTCACCTTGTCATAGAATGAGGTTAGGTTAATCAAGCAGGACCTGCCCATGCTGACTGGGCCTGATCACCTGTATGTTGTCCTGTATGCGCTGCATGATGGTACTCAAGATGGTTTGCTCTATAACCTTCCCCATCACTGAGGTGCAACTGACAGACCTGTAGTTCTCCAGATCCTCCTTCGGGCCTTTCTTGTAGAAGGGCGTCACATTTGCTAACTTCCAGTCCAATGGGATCTCCTTGGTTAGCCAGGACTGCTGGTAGGTGTTGAAAAGTGGCTTGGTGAGCACTGCCACCAGCTCCCTTAGTACCCTTGGGTGGATTCCATCTGGCTGCACAGACTTCTGTGTGTCTAAGTGGTGGTTGCTAACCATTTCACTTGGATTATGGGGGCTTCAGCCTGCTCCCTCTCTTCTAGCTCTGGGGGCTGGGTACCTGAAGAACAACTGGTCTTACTAGTAGGGACTGATGCAAAAAAGGCATTAAATACCTCAGCCTTTTCATCATCCTTTGTCACTATGTATCCAATAAAGGATGGATATTCTCCTTAGCTCTTCTTTTGCTGCTAGTGTGTTTATAGATTTTTTAATTGTCTTTTACTGCAGTAGCCAGATTAAGTTCTGGCTGGGCTTTGGCCCTTCTAATTTTCTTCCGAATAACATCACAACATCCTTGTTGTCCTCTTGAGCTGCCTGCCCCTTCTTCAAAAGGCCATAAACTCTCATTTCTTTTCTCAGTTCTAGCCAAAATTCTGCATTCAGCCAAGCAGGTATTATTCCTCTCTGACTTGTCTTTCAGCACATGGGAATGGCCTGCTTCTGCACCTTAAAGATTTCCCTCTTGAAGAATGTTTGGCCTTCCTTCAGGACTGTCTCCCAATGCGCTCTGTCAACCAGTCTCCTAAACAGGTCAAAGTCTGCCCTCTGAAAGTCTAAGGTAGCAGTTTGGTTGACCTCTGTCCTTACTCCTCCAAGAACTGAAAACTCTACCATTCTGTTATCACTATGCTCACGATGACCTCCAACCATCACATCATCTGCACGTCCTTCTCTGTTCCCCATCACCTTTTCTGCCTGACCTATCCCTTCTGAATAGTTCATATCCATCACAGCACTCCAGTTATGTAAGCCATCCCACCATGTTTCTGTGATGGAGATTATGTCATAGTTTCTTGCTGCACAATGGCTTCCAGCTTCTCCTGTTTGTTGCCCATGCTGCGTGCATTGGTGTAGATGCACTTCAAATGGGCTATGCCACCACACAGTTCCTATGTGACTATTCTGTACTTCTGTGATTTCTAACACACCAATAACCTCTTTGTTGACACATGGATCTCAATATGGGAAATTACTTATATTTCTGTTGAGTAGGCACTTTTATGAGTGCAAGCAGGTATGTGCAGCAAGCAAGGATGATATTTCCTAGAAAAGAGAGATAGAAGGAAAAATTTTTTGGTAAATAGAAAGTCCAAAGAAATGCAATCACACAGTGGGGATTAATTTCTTAAAATGTATCCATGCTCATGCTGCAGACACTTGGCTCTTGCCCTTTCTTCATGTCACATACAGAAGTGTAAAGGTGTGCAGTTGAAGCGGCTGTTGTACAATTAATCATAAAACAGAGGCTCAGTTAATTTGTCTCAGAAATACATACTTTTCTACAAGGACTCATCAAAGCTTCATAGCCGTAGCATTAATTGTAATTCTAAGTGTGTAAAAAGAATATGTGGTTTTATCTGTGTGCTAAGCAAATTATCCAAATAATGGCTATTGTGAATTAAAAAGTTTAATATCTAAAAAGTGCTTGGTGACTTGGGGTATATCTGAACCATCACTTCCTCCTTCTCAACAGTGGTCCACATAGTGTGTTTATTTTGTACCTTTATGGTCTTGAAAGAAAGGGGGAAATACAACTGTGTAGGAGATGATGTCAGCCTCTCTGTTATCAAAAGATACAGTGAGTATGTGTGTGTGTGTTTGGAAAAAAGGAAAAGATACTGGCTTTGAACCCAAGTAAGACAGCTGTGTCTGCCATGCCAGTACTGTTGCTGCATCAGTACAGAGAGAGGAAAAAAAATAATCCTTTGGGCCCTCTGCTTCTGCAGCTGTCGGACAAAGGTCTGAGCTTCCTACAAACACTGTGAACACATCGTGTCTCAAAAGGTCTAGGAAAGCTTTAGAAAAGCAGAGAGATGGAGGGGAAACCTCTCCCTTTCTCCCTCCCATCTACAGGGCACCCGTCCACTAGTGTGCTAGAAATAAAGTGATTTTCTGTCTGCTCTGCCTATACAGCCGCATTTCCTGTGCCTGCTTGGGCCCAAGTTCTCAGCTAGTTTGGCACAGCTCATCCCAAGTCAATGGAGCTGCCCCACTTGGGACCTGGCAGCTGAGGATACAGCCTTCAGTTCTATTCTTAGGCTCTCTGGCATGCTGAATGCAGAGAGGAGCATTGTGTTGGGCTGTGCACCCTTTGACTAGGTGAGCTGATCTTACAGCTACGAAGCTGGGTAGATGTAAGTTTCGGAGAGCAGATGTGTTCATTATAGGAACTGAGTCCTGGCTGTTGTTCTGTGTTTACTTCAAGGATGGAAATCTAGGCTGCTGGGTCAGAGTGAAATCCTTCGGGAAAGTGCAGTTTTCATGAGTCTGATAGTCTGAATTTACACACTCTGAGTTTTTTTTACCATTTCTCTTCTGACAGAAACTAATCCCAAATCTGGATTTCTGTTTTCAGTTTTAAGTTTTGTTCCTGAATTTCTTGCCAGATTACACCTAGGGGAGACTTGAGCCTTTAAGCCACATAATGGGTGAGTGACCTTAAGAAAGTATACATTTTCTGCAGCTTAATCATTCTAAGGATCACAAAACAAGTTCTAATGCATTTGTAAACCAGTCACATGGGAAGGAAGGTCTGATAGTATTGAGAAAACCGAAACCACTTGCTGAGTGTTTTGAGAAATTCTTCCACTTTTTAGGTAGAATGTGGCAACTGTTGAACAGTACATGGCAACCACACACACAGTCTGGGACAGGATGGAAGACAGGAACACAATATTCTTGTGGGAAAAGTGAGGGAAGAGAGACAGACTGATGTGCAACAAGCTCCAGGATCTGTTTGTGCAGAGGAATGCACAACTGGAGGGGTGGAGGATTGAAGGAAAGAGAGGAATAGGAAAAATAGACTTCCCCTCTGTGAAATGGATGTTATTTAAAACAATAGTTGAGAATTTCTCAAATTACCAAAAAATATGATGCTGAAGAATACAGAGACAAATACTCAACCAAAGACAGGGAAAGAGAGACCAAGAGGAATCTCAGAATCATCTGGATAGTGCTGGTAATTTCAAGACTGCAGGAAGAATACTTATTCTAGTCTGTGAGCTTTCTTGATACTAATTAAAAAGCACATGGATGAGAATTTTACCAAAATTGTTATTGCGGAACATAAAACTATGGGGATTTCCAGGTGGGGACTTCCTAAGTTGAACTGTAAATAGGACCTCCTTTTTTTTTTTTTTTTAAAATTTATCTCTTTAAGGCTGTACCTTTGTAGTTGCTGTTATTTTCAAGGGAAAATGCTAATTCTGAGCATACAACCATGTAACTAAAAGGCAGGTTTCAAAAGAATTTTGCTCCCACTTTTATCTTGGAGTATGTGACAAACTATCAAAATCTTTCAGTGTAGCTTTTAGAAAAGACAGAGCCCTAAGTGTCTGGCTGTAAGCTTTTGGGTACTGAGCAGTTTCAAAAATCTGAGCCTTCTTTATCTGCCTAATTAAGCACCACTTCTGAGTGGTGGAGCATGTGAAAAATTGCTCTTTGCCCCACATGTCAAAGAAGATGCCACTCAATCTCTCTTGCTCTCACTAGGTTCCACTTTGTCTGAGACTGTACCTCACAGTTGCGATTCACTGGTGCTTATTCTTCAGGTTTGTTGTGTTCCCTAGGGCTCAACCTGTCAGTTTCTGAGTACTGCTGCTGAAATCCTTGTAGTTTAGCTGGAGAGTACTCTACAACTCACCAGCTCAAGTCTGATGATGTTATCCTGTCATATGCTTGTCCTTCTTCAGGGAGCACTGAAGAATTTTTTTTTTTTTTGTTTTTCCTGGAGTGAATTTAAAATGTGATTTGACAAAATTTTTCCAACTGCTGCTGTTAGTGATGCTAGAAAGTGGGATATGTAGCATAAGTAAACCTGCTATGTTTGAAGAATCTTGATCTGTATGGCTGAACTTTTGAGCCTCTGTCAACTTCAATAAGTGCAGAAATCTGCTTGTACAGCTCAGGCCCTAATTTCACAACTAGGACTGTTTCATTTTTCCGTACTACAGCATGTCAGCAGAAACATGAAGGGTAGAGCCAAGGGATCCTGGCTCCCAGGCTCCTACGCTTTTTCTGAACAATAGTTTTCCCTTAGAAACCCATAAGTTATAGACTAAGGACTGCTCCATTTAAAACTGTCTTGGGCTTTATGGCTAAAAGGATTTAATAAAATAGAAGTGATTACTAAAGTATGTTACTACCGAGGGGGGGTGAAGATAGTTAAAACTTATGAAAAGGCTTTGCTTGAAGCAGAAAAGCACAGTAACCACTTAAAAATATCTCTGCTAATGTTTTTATTTTAAAAATGGAAAAAGTGAGTCAGCACTGAAGGCTCTGTATTCACTGCTATGTCCAAACTCAGCTACTCTGGACAGTCTCCCCATTCCCTCCTCCCATCTATGCTGTTGGCACAAATGAATATAGCTACTCCTAATTTAGCAACATGCAGTCGCTACCTTTACATGGGCTCTAACAATGATTCTGAGAGGTTTTCTGCTGTAGGAATTACTTTTCCAAGTCTGTAAACAATGGTGGCCTCTGTGCAAAAATGCAAAGAAAATAGCATGCAGAAATCGTTTTCAGGTGACAAGTGTGTTCTGTCTCCAGACTGCTGGAACAAGAAAGTGATTATGGCGGATCGTAGCTCCAGTAGCAAGAAACCAAATGGATTTTCATATACAATTATCCTCATTTATGCTTGGTCTAGAGGCTAATTCACTGTGGTGATAGCTCTGGGCATACCTAAAGAAATAAATCTTTTCAAATTCTAGGAGATTTTGAAACTGTGCTCTGGGCTTGATCAACTCTGGTTTGATACTCTATTTGACATTGTAATAAAAAGGCAGAATAGCTGTATTAGAGGGTGTCTAGCAGTTATTGGTTCCATAGGAAATGAAAATGGGTGGACCATTTTCTGTTATAAGATGTAGATATGTGGTGTTGTCACAGAGGTCTGCATGATAAAGTGGAACACATCATCTTCTGACTCTTCATGAAGAAAGCCTTCCTGCCTGGCATGCAGCTTTTTCTCCTGAGGAAAAGCTATATTCTGTATTTTTTTTTTTTCTTCAATATTTCCTGTGGGTCCCAGTCTGACAGGGTTTTCAACGCACACTGCAAACCTAAGCGAAATACACACCGCACTGTGAAAGAGATATGTTACATAAGAGGTCTCTGAGGCTTACACAGTGCTGGACTGCAGTATAAACTGTCTCCGGGATGGATAAAAACCATCTCGCAACCCAGGATTAACACTGATTCTTGTCAGGGGCTCTTGATTTGAGAGAAGAGAAGGAAATTTGTGTGTGCTGTTTTAGTGAGTTTTAGCAGCTATGTAAACCACAATTTGAAAATCTGATGTGTATCTAACCATCAGTATGCCTGAACTGTGTTTGATAAAAGGGGCAATGAGCTCCAGTTATGTAGCCCTTGCTTCCATTGCTTCTCCTCTGCAACCAGAGAACAACCAGGGCTGTTTGCATATAAATCCTGAGCATTTGGCAACTTTCACTGCAGCCTGAGAGACAGGGAAAGAAATGCAAATTCTCCATAAGTTAGCTTGTGTTTCAGCCACACTACAAAAGATTTAGCTTATCCACTGCCTGGCAAGAGATTCCAGCAAGGCAGTCAGGGGTCTGTCAGTCTGTCTGCAGCTTCTCTATGGTATCCAGAGCCCAGTATCTGAAATATTGCTGAAGTTCTGGGGTGACAACAAAGGTTGCATTTTGACCCCTTAGGTCCTACAAGTTTTACTTTGTGGAGGGCAGAATGGAGCTTTCCTGGAGGCCACTTCAAAGCTTCTGACCAGACATCCACAGAGACTGCTTGCTGTGACAGAGGTCACTTACTTCCAGTCTCAGTGGAAGACAGGCTGCTTCCACTTTGACTTCTCTAATAGCCCAACAAGATACCTTCTAATAACACATACAGGCTGGGAGATGTCCTCTCAGACCTCCAGGCAAGGCATTCTAACACATGCATCTTTTCACGTCAGGGGAGAGGTCAAAAGTTGTATGTTACTCAAATTTCCTAGTGAACTACTAAGAAGAATTCAGATTGTACGGTAGAAGATGAATACATTAAATACCTTTGTTAAAAAAAGAAAAAAAAAAGTCAAACAAGTATCTATATACTAGAAAAAAAATAATCCCTGTAGGTCATCACCCTTTATCCTAAATACGGATTTGCATGGGAGAGAGGGGAGAAAAGTTGGATCATGATAATTACTAAACACCTCAAATCATGCCTGCCACAATAGCAAACATATCACTGGAGATATTTAGCCCCCCAGAGATTTATACGAATGCTACATGTTCAATTTCAAAACACAAAGGTGGATGAAGGAATGGATTTACAAGGAGTATGGTATAATGTCAAAATACTAAACTTGGGAAGTTAGTCCTGCACACGATCACCATACCGTATTTTTTCTTCAAATTTCTTACCAAAGATCTGAAGAAAGCTGTTACATGAAGCTGTTAGACAGGGATATATAAACGTGTTCTGCTGATACACAGAGCTCTCAAAAAGCCTAGAAGCAAACTATAAAGTGGTACAAGGTATTGCCTACTGCAGATCACAGTATTATCTATCAAATCTATTGAATATTTCTGGACTGCTGGTTTTTACACATACTTATGTCTTGGGTAAAAGGATTTTTTTTTTAAAATTACATTTGCTTTTTATTCCTCATTTATCAAGGACAATTCTTGGTATCTTCTAAAGGAAAGCCACCTTGCTGTTCTGTAGGTTTAACAAACAGGGGTTTGCTTAGAGTTGCAGATGAAATGGTCAAACTTTTATCAGCTAAACCATCTTCAAAATATGTAGGTTTGTTTTTTTCATTTTTATTTTTTCCAGGACAAAGGCCTACACACAAGCCTTTTATGGCATTGTGTATTTATAGCTTTAGCCTGTACTGTGAATGAATGGATCACTCCACAAAACACAGTGCAGAGGCATTTGACGAACATACTCAGCAGTGTGTGAGGCCGCTGGGTGGGGAAGCAAAGGTGCAAGGAACCTGCTTGATTTTCCATTCTTGCACAAAAGGAAGAAGGGAAAGGCTTATCTGAGTTTGGGAATGACTGAGTGTGTCACTGCAGGGCTGGCTTTCTCTGAAATGGTGAGGAACCACAGCTTTGCCCCCCACCCCTGAGTCCTGTATAGCACTCTGCTGAGAAATGGAGGACAATGGCAGGGCCAAGTCGGAGCCATGGCTGTGGCAGCTGGTCAGTCAAAGCTTTCCAGAAGATGGGGGAGCCTCTGGTCTGCTGGTGCTCTGAGGCAAAACATGCACAAGCCTCAGTGGTGTTCCACCAACCAGCAAGGTCACTAGAACTGGAAATAGCTTACATCCAGAATGGTTTGGGTGTCAGTGCATATATCCTTTCTCTGTCATCCAGTGGTATAACACATTTTGCACCTTCGAATGCCTGACCTGTACACTGCTCACAACAGAGTCCCTTGGGGCTCTTTCTAACAATGCAAACAGTATGGCCTTGGTCAGCAGCCATTTTTTTTCCAAATCTGTCTGCTTTAGTGAATTTCAATGCCTGCAGGAACATCTGGGCTAGTAGTAGAAATAGGCCGTTATCTTAAAAATCTGAAGGATTAGGAAAGGTAGCATATTTTGCCAGTGAAAAGAGAGATTGAAGTAATTGTTAATGGGAACCGTGACATGAAATATCTCAGGAAATCAAGCATACTCAAAATATTGTTCTGTATGTAAAGCTGTTAGAAATATTTAAGGTTTTGAAACATACTGTATTGCTTTCCATTGGAAATACAGTTTGTCTGTAGCTGAAACTATGTTAGTGATTGGTTCTGTACAGCTCTGATATTTTACTTTTTAGAACTCAAAACATTTATAAGAGTGCATGATCCTAATTTATTTGATGTGTGCAGAGTACATGGAAGGAATACTGTATGAAAGCTGATTAGCAACTGAATTACATGTCTGAGCTAGTTGGAACAAACTGTTTCAGCTCAGGTCTCTTCCCCACCACCACCTTATCTTTATCTTGCCTTTATCTCCCATGAAAGTGTGGGTATCAAGAAGATTTTATGAGTGCACTTTAGATAATCATTTCCCGTTATTATAGGTAGATTTTCAATGAGTCTGGATCTCGGTAGTTTTGATAGTAAATGTAGAATTTTCAGTAGTAGCTTCCCATGTAACTGTGAAAATCTGGTGTGTAGAGACAATATCAGCACATAGCTCCACTTCTCAGAAGCATCCTTCCCAGCTAACATTATGTAAAAGTGACCCTGAAACTATTTTTGGAGGTGATTTCTTCATGCTGCCTCTGTCACTTTATTAATCTGGCAACTTCCTCTTAATTAATATTGCCTAACTGTATGGAGAAGCAAAATCTAGGTGCCAGTCCAAGCCACAGTGAACAGAAATCCTACGAACATCGGAAACAGAGGACAGATTCCCTCTCCAGTGGGTGACTCTTACAAGCATCAAGTGATGGAGGATTTACCTAATTTATGTTGTTTCTATAAAGCCAGGCTTTACATGTAAAGTGTAATTTGCTCCAGAAGAGAAAGATTTCATCTCTTCTCAGGTGGAGGAAAGTTTTGAACTGGCGTAGTCTCCTGGGAATGAAAATAAGAGCAAAAAGGCAAAACCTTTGGAAGAAAATGTGCAGAAGAACCTGTGCAATGGAGGGCCTAAAGTTGTCTAGGCTTGGAATGAAATTACAGATTTCTGTTATTTTTTTTTCAGTACTTTAACAAATATTGCCAAAACAAACTGTCCCAGTAATCTCAAGCCATTAAACCACTATCTACACTGAGGATAATGCAATCCTACTGCTGCCAGTTCATTTAGCAATAAGATTCTTTAAAGCAGGATATTATGAACAAAATGTCTCTCAAAAGAATATTATCATTGCTGTGAAATCAAGCGTCTTTTTTTTTTTTTTTAAAAAAAGATGCCAGAATAAAGATTTTTTTTAAAAGAGCCACAAGAAAGCACGCACTTCTAGATAAGGCAGTTTGGTTACTTTGCAAATGCAGGCAGGTTTGCAGGCTCTCGTTGTTAGGGGGCATAAATGACGCAAACTGCAAGTCATAAATGTCTTTTGCCGTGTAAGAGTGGGTGCAGTTTTGAGTGAGCTGTGGTGTGATATTTCCATCTGATACCTAGAGTCAGCCAATAGCAGCAGGTGATGAGAGGCTGAAGAGCACAACATGTTCCAGTAGCACCTGAGGTTTGATCTCTGTGGCACATTTGCTGCACGCTTCACAGTGAGCCTCTGTTATTGCTTCATTGCTGCTTCTGAGTTTGGTGTATACAAAGCAAAAGTACATTTATTCTGTTCAGATCTTCAGTAAGTGGTGAACATTTCCTTAGACATATTATCCACTGAACCAATAAATATAGTTCTCAGGCATTTTGGTGTAGGCATTGATAATTCTCTGACAGATATGTATTTATTTCTTTTCTTTCTGGTTTGCATTTGGGAGTTGTGCATTCTGCATGAGTTTCTTATCTGCGAAATGTAAATCTTTGACAATTTGGAATGAACAGTTTTAACAAAGGTGGTGTTATAGTTTGGCCTCGGGGTACTTGGGGCTGTGGTGTAGTGCTCACTTCACAGGATCCTCAAAGGCAGAAGATCACAAAGCTCATTTTGCACATGTAGCTGTAAATCCAGGGGGAACTTTTTGTGACATCTTTCTGCAGGCAAAGCAGTCTGGAAAATGGTCACCTGCCACTGAATCTAAGCAGAGTTAGTTTAGGATGTTTAGGTGGTGAAAACTGCATTGTAAATAAGATTTTTGACCAGAACTGTCCTACCTACCTACTACACTTGCTGGATTTAATTTTTTTTTTAAACATAAGTACACGGGTAGTTTTAATCTCTCTTTTCTTGTGTGGTTTGGTTGCCTTTTTCTCTTCCTCTCAAAAAATGAATTGGTTCTTTTATGTTCCCAAGGAATCTGAGAGCCTCTTAAGTGGGAAGAACTACAAAAGTGGCCTACAGGGTTGTATCTCAATTTTGCAGTACAAGAAGAAGAATAAGTCTTCCAGGTTGAGATCTGTACTTTCATTTATTTCAGGAAGTTACCCAGGACTCATTGATACCATATGGTCATTGCTGTCCAGTGAACCTGCTGAGGAATTGTGTGGTCAGAAGACCTCCTTGGCTGCATAAGGCTGTATTAGTCTAGGCACTAGGTAATCATAAGCTGCAGAGAGGGAGACCTGTTTCTTGCAGTACTTTCTTCTGATGTCTTCTAATGGTGGCTGTAACATCCTCTGGATGTTGTGGGTTTCAATCTCCTTTCAGTTTTAGTGGTTACATTGGTTTGTTACAAAATTCTGTCCTAGTGAGGCTGAACTAATTTGCAAACTCTTAAGTGGTAGGAAAATCTAGTATCTGTGTTAAGTTGTACCACTTAAATCCGTGTGGCTATACATGCCTTTTAAATCACAAATGTATAAAAGAATAACTGAGTGAAAAAAACTAACTGCAACTTTCTGATCTGGGCCATTAGAAGAATGTTTTTGTCTTTGACACACAAGGAGTCTGGACACATTTCCACAGAATCTTGTTTTGGACTTCAAGTTAGATCCAGTTTATACCCCAAATACCCATACGAAGATGTTAATATGATTAAGATACCATCTGAGAATTTTTCTTTTCAGTGAAAGTTCCTTGTTTTCATTTGCATTTCATCATGTACTAGCAGAATTTAGACTTACACATTGTTTGCACACTGCAGACAAATGACAAGTAATTAAAGACAATCTTTTAAAATTAGAGAAGCAAGGTATATATAAGTAGATTTTTAAAGTGTTTTCTCCAGATGGAATTTTGTGACTGTCAAAGAGTAAATGAAAATTGATTGCAGGTGAAAAAAGTAATTTGATATACTTCTAATGTATGAAATCCTTCAGCTTGTGCCAGGAGAAGGGGGTGTAACTGCATTACACTTAACAGGAAGGTGTAAAGCTGAAGTGAGATTCATGTCTTAATTTACACATACTTCTCTGTCATTGTCAGTTGTTTTCCCTACCACATTTGCCTCTTCTGTTTTTGGCATATTAGTCCATTCTGTGCAGACAACCCTAATTAAAGAAAACATATAAGATTTGATCATGCTGAGGCTAGACTGTGCCCGATTAAGGACAGAATGGAGTTATGTCTTGTGGTTGCTATATTCCTTTCTCAAAATGCTCTATGTGTATTGAAGAGCTTCGTATACATGACATTGTTTCCATAGGGTGTCCAAACTGCTCTGTGAGATGGTGCCAGTGTCTGCACGCCCTTTGGGAGAAAATCTGTTCCTATAGGCCCAGAAGGAAAAAGGCCCAGGGCCTGTACATAAGAGGCAGTGGGCAGTGGAAAGTTCTGTAATTTCCACTAATCTTGTAATATTGCGAAACTACATGAAGGCCAGTCATTGCCTTGTCCTGGACTTCTGTAACGGAGTGTTATGACCAGTTGTGAAGAGGATCAGCTTACACTGAAGTCCAATGTCATGAGGCATCCAACTTTCACATTGCTCTAAGAACCAACCTTCTCACCTTACCCCTTAACCCTTAGCACAGAGGTAGATGTGAAAGCACATTTGCTTAGGAATTTAAGGCCAGAGAGGCACCTTGCCAAAGGCCATTTTCTGCAGTCCTAGTGTACATATAGCTTGTGTTTATAAATATTGCACTTGATTATGAGTTATGTGTCCTTACACATCATATCATCATTGGTTTCAGAAAAGATGTTTTTTCTGCTTTCTTCTGGTGGAAATTTGAGTTGTGTGGTACCATGCTTAATAGATAACCCTTGTCTTACCTGGACAACACCACTCTTAAATGATCTTGGTCAGATACTACTTTGTAAGGTCTTTATGATAGTGCACTGAAGATGTTAAACACTCTGGTTTTGAGGAGTTTTGTGTTGTAATTAACTGTACATCAGAGATCTTCTCCTCAACCCCCTATGTAGTTATGGGGTCGTGCTAACAGCCCTTTGATAAACATAGAGGTAACAAAGTTGCTGGCATCTGGGTTATGTCTAAGGCAAAACTTCCCCAGCTGTCAAAAAACTCCCTGTTGTCTCCTGCATGACAACTTTTCAAATCGCATTGTAAACTATTTTATTTGCTGGCCTAGATGAAATTACCTCCTATAGCAATACAACAGAGTGTATTTAAGTGCTTATCTGTATCCTTTATTTCCTGCAAGGTGATGAGAACTCCCATTACACAATAGTTTCAGTGGAAATTCAGGGCCCTTGTCACCTTGCAACACTATGTCAATAAATTAAGAGCTTTTGGGTCTGCATTGCTGCATACTTTTTGAAGTATCTTACACAGTTATAGCAATGTATAAGTAATAATCCTTAGTCTAGCAATATTACCTTGTAATAAAAATAGATATATAATGGAAAACCAGCCTCAATAGAGAGGAGTTTTCCTACACAATTGGGAAGACCCAAGTTCATTCTCAATCAGGAGAGACTTCCTGTGAACATTTAAGTAGTTTCTTCATATCTAAGTTATTTTTAAAATTAAGTAATTAATTAATTGTTTTTTAAGTTTGTAATTGCTTTTTTTTTTGGCTAACAGACTATTTCTATAGTTAAAATAGAAAGCCCTACATTAATAATTGTGGTAAATGCAGCTGACATTATCCAACTGTCTCAAAACTCAGTGCTGTACCCAGTGTCCCAGCTTTAAGCCTATGGCAGTGAAAGCTGTAGTAGTGAACATGGGCTGCAGCTCAGCTGGTCATGGTTCCCTGTGTTCAGTCTACAGTCTGTTTTACAAGACCGCGTCTCTCACCACACACCTCCCTTCTGAGGACAGTAAGGCAGGAGCATATGACAAGTGAGGAAAGCATTGTTCAGGCTGGTCCTACCCAAGGATGGAGTCAGGATGTGGTGAAAGGGCATGCCCTCCCCTGGGAACTGTGATGCCCTCCTGCATCCTACTGTCTAGCTACAGCTTTTGATATTCCTTTTCTGAAGACTGAGGCATAAGAACTTTAAAGGACTGGAATAGCAGAAGGTAAATTATGTTTTAAATATTTTTTATTTAGTTACTGTCAAAAGCAAAAGAAAATGTGCATCTAGAATGTGCAACATATTTACTAGTGCCTTAGTAACTGGGGTGATAAATTCTTCTCCCTTTGAGAGATAATATGGTGTATATTCCACTTTTGAACTCCTTTCAATGAATGGTTCATTATGTGGCTTTACTTCTACATTGTAAAGTACATCACAGAGCAGATATATTAGCTCAAGTCCCAGAAAGAGAACCACGATTTAGTGTGGTTCTGCAGAAGTACAAAAAAATGAGCTTTGGCAAAACTTACTGCGGGTATTTAGGAAGCTACAATATAGTGATCCCAAACTTTGCACTGAAATTGCAGTGCATATTCCCATCTGGCAATAATTGGGGTGGTAACTCTGGTGCTGCAGAGAACTGGCTGACTTTGGTGCATCTCGTCCCTTAGCTATTGTTTGGAGCCGAATGGGGTATGTCCCTGGCATACCTCATACCATGGTTGTCATACAGGCATTTTGTGCCTCATAGTTATAACTAGTCCTTCCCTGAGGTGGAAGGTTTTTGTCCCCTTTCACCACTAGCTTTTTGAGGCTCCAAGTAAATCATACAGCTTGGTGAAGAGTTTGTGGCTGAGCCTGGAATTAAAGCAGCATCTTTGCGTCCCAGCCTATTGTCCCAGTCACTCTCTGTTCTTTGGAGCCTGACTCAGCCCTCCTTAAATATCCTGATTTCCATTTTTTTCTGATTTTGTGTTCTTCCCCCCCAGCAAACTTCTGCCTCTGCTTCTATTTTCCCTTCTTGCCATTCTTCATTACTCAATCTTTAAATATTCAGAAAACTAAATGAATGGCAATATAACATTGTAGAAAAAACTGTTACAGTTGGGTGATGCTACAATATCTTATTGTTTATTTTGCTAGAGACAATTTATTCTGTTTTATCAGTTTGTGAATAGGTTACCCTTTCCCAAATACTAGGATGTCCTTTTTTTTTTTTTTTTTTAGCTCACAGTTAATCCTGTAAATTCAATAATATTAATTTTCATTTATTAAAATTGGGCTTCTTTTCAGGGGGAAATAAGAGGATACTAAGTTCTCTCTGTGTAAATTTATAGATTTTGCCAGTGTGTATGCTCTCCAAGTCTGGACTGGAAAAAATGTGGAAATAATAAAATGTCATCCAAGATAGAAAATAAATTGAAGGATTCCTTTTAAGCATGGTCATAAGAAACAAAAATCATCTTTAAAGATGTTCTACCCCCTACATTTTTAGGGGAGGTCATTATAATCAAATCCAGTAACCTCCAGTCGTAAACTATTGATGAGACTATTGTTGACAGGAAAGAGTTTGTTTTGGAGGATGATTTCAGGCTCCAAGGCATTGCTCTCAAAGCACACAATGTTACTAGTAAGAGGAAATATTACACCTCACTTGACATCACTGCATTGTTTCATGAACTGTTCTTTTGTTTTATCTCCATGCTGGTCTGGAAACATCTCTTCCTTGCAGGTTAAAATTAGGACATGTTGGCATTTAGCTGGCATCCTTTTGTTTTCTTCATTTAAAAAACATGGTAAGAGTAACTTGTTTTGGAGAAATAATTTGATTTAATGATATTGGCACTAATAGCAACTTTTATGCTGTGTAGGTACATTTCAGTTTGGTGAAAATTGGTCCAGCTCATTTTTCCATTCAATGACATTGAAATGTCCCCACGGAGTCACATAAGGTGCTGTGCATACATTATAAATGGGAAAGGGAAGGATAGTCTTAACCTCTGTTTTCTGTAGTCTGAGTTATGGACAACATACAGAGTTTATAACAGTGATATTAGTGTTCTATTTTTTACCTTTTACCCCCTTTTTCTCTTCAGGTAAGTTTGATGTAGGAAACAGACTTTTTTGTTTATAATTTTTCTGGTATTTTTTTTCCTGTCTGTCATTGATAGGAAGCTGCAATGTTTTTGCTTGCCAGCAACAGTAAAATCTTAATGAGGTATTTGGTAAGTCCCAGTGGAGAACTTGATGCATATAAAGAAAATATAGAATAAATGCAGGAAATATACAGGCCAATGCTTTGCTTTATGGATTGTCCTGTCCTAGCACAGAAGCGTTCATTTAGTCATTTGTATGAGTGTTCTTGACAAATACTTTTCATATAATTATACCTTCCCTTGCAATTCCTCACAGGAAACTAGATAGCTGGTTTCATCCAGGCACTTGATCAGAGCAGCCCTGCCTTCTGAGAAAATTCAGGTCTGTTTTGGAGATTCACGCCCACTTCTTAACCAATCATGGATTAACTTCTGTTTCGACGGTTTTGAAGAAATCTCTTCTATCCAGACTCCACTTTTGGAGTCTGCTACTGAAGGTGAAGGCAGTGAAGGATCAGAAGTTGAAGCTCCCCTCTCCCCTCATCTTTTTGTTGAGTTGCTTTTACTACTGCTAATTTCTGGACTTTGACAACAACTGAGCTTTCAGCATCAATGCAAATCAGTGCACGTTAGCAATGTTTCAAAACATAAAAACCAAAGCTAACTTGTGCAGCTGTAGTGCTTTGGACAATCTGAAGAGTGACTTACTTTCTATATCAGGGTTATGCTCACACTGCTGTCTGACAAACTGCGAAGGTAAACGCCCAAAGAGGGGAAGGCAGCGGCTGTAGGGTGAGCTGTAAATACAGCAGTCTGTGAATCAAACCACTCTCTCTCTCCCACCCTTTCTAGAAATCTATCAAGCTGGCAGGCTGCCCTGCTTGAAATAAATGTGGAAAATATTATGTAACTTCGCCCTGTGCACTGCGCTGACAGCGTAGGCACTAGGCAGGTTTTAGTTACACTAACTGCTGTGGCTATTTTTGGTGACCAAAGGCTTCTCTCTTTAAATTTATGTCTCTATTTCCTGCCCCCCACCCTCTCGTTTATTTTTTTTTTCCACACTGACAACAGAATGCAACTCAACATCTGCAAACAGGAAAACAACATCAGCAAAGCTGTTTAAGAGCAGGCTATTGCCTTTAATAAAAAATAAAATAAATAAAAAAAAATACTGCCAGAGGAGGGATCTATTGCCTCTAACTGTAGCCAACCACTGAAACAGTCAGTCCCAGATCCCCTCCCCTGGAGTTATATGCTGTGTCAATACCTCCCTCTGCTGAAAGCTCTACATTCTTCCTCTCTTGCTTGATTTTTTTTTCTGTGACAGGACTTGCATAGATCAGGAGCAATCTGTGATATATAATAGAGCAGCCTGCTTACTGCAACACAGCTGCCTTACCAAGATTATATGCTCTGGGGAGCGCATAAACTTAAACTATTCGTCCTTCCCCAGCATGACTATTTGCAGGCTAGAATCTGAGATTAGGAAAAGATGATAATTTGGAGTCAGATGACTTTTTGAAATACTCTTTAAGGAGCCCCTGTGCTGGAATTCAGCCTTTGTCAAAGGACATTCTGTTTAAGGACAATGCTACACACACATGCCTTACAACTTCAATTTATTTCCTTCAGTTTTAGTCATTTAATAAGTTTTTGTTCTAGAAATAGTAAAATTACAGCATGCTTTGTGAAAAATTGTGCTCCATGAACTACAATGTCAGACTTTAAGTGTTGTGTTACTCAGATTGAATTATCTTAATGGTTGGAAAATCTATGAATCATCTCAACTACAGCTGGTGTGGTTATTACAGAGCTCAAGTCCTCAGTTTTTCACAGGCTGCAGCATTAAGGACCCAAGCTGGTCATTTCTCATATCAGGTAATCATATGATAAAGATTTTGAAGTGATCAGCAGATTTCATTTTCTTTGTTTCAGATATCCCAAACTGATACACCAAAAGGGTAGGGATTTTGTTGGAGGTGAATGGCTGAATTTAGTGGAGAATTGGGCAACTTCAAGACATCTTGAGTTTAGCCCCTAATTTTAGTAAAGGACGAGAAGCAAAAGGCCCTTATGACACCTTCATAAAGGGTGTTTTCTTTTATGTTTGCCCACCCCTTCAGAAAATTTGAAATTTCTGCCAATGCTGCAGGAAAGGCTAATGCACTACAAAGTAAAATAGCTAAGCTGCAGCAGTTCACAGTTGGGTTGTTTGGGTTTTTTTTAATTAATAATCCATTATATTTTCTTATTATGTTCAGCTGCTTCAGAGGCAGCTGAGTTTTCTCCCTATTCAATAAGGGATGACAACAACCACTTGGAATCCACTTTGTTTTGGAAGAAGTACAAATCAGGTTATTCCTATTAACTTTTTCAGCAGTGCATTTTAGTATCTTCAGGAACTTGCATAATGTTAGAGGTGAGAGGAGAAGTAAGTCAAACAAGCAGATAAATATCTAAGGAAAAGAATAAATTCTGGGTACAAGAAAACTATCCTGATTGGGTGGGGGTTAAAAAAGCCTAACACACAAGGCAGGGGAAAAGGCAGAAGGCTGCAGGTGCAATAGGGTGCAGGAAAGAGCACAGCTGTAGGGAATAAAAACATTCAGGGGAAGGTCATATAAGGAGGAGAAGGAATCATCATCACATGGGTGAATTTTTAGTAAGGTGATATTGTATGGAGATATGTGAAGAGACCTGACCTTACAAAGGAAGAAATAAAGGACTACTTGCCACAAAAAAATGATGGTAGGAATTAGGTTTTGGGGGAAGAGGGGATTGTTTGGTTGGGAGTGTGCTGTGAGGTTGAGGTTTTATGGCTCCCTGGAAGTTGGCTTCTCCTAGAAGGAAAAGACTTGGACAAGAAAGTGTGGCTTGAGAAGTAGCATCCTGTAGAGACAAAGATGTGTCAAAGATATCTGTGTGATTCATTAAACATCAGGTTTTGTGTGGAGGTTTGCTCATTCTTAATTATTGTGCATAATGTTGTACCTTTTTTGCCTCATATCTTGGATATTTATAACCGATAGAAAAACACTAGCAAAATTCCAAGGTTTATGGAAGAAAAATCTTGTCATGTGTTTGTACTTGAAATTTCTTTAAAAGGATACAATATCATGTTTAGAATTTATTTGGATATTAAGTCCCTCATACACAGATTTTACAAGATACTGGATGTGGATGTGACTTGCTGAGCTGAACTTAAGAAGAAGAGGTGGGACATTATTTAAATGGATATGGAGAAAGGGGTTCTTATGGATTTTCTGATTTTTCTGGACTTACTGGTTTTTTGATATGCTAAGATTTCTAGCATTAGGTTGGATGGTGTTATTGCTAAAGAAAAAATACATATTTTTGTCCTGGTTGTTGGTTTTCATTTGTTTGTTTTTTTGCTTTTTGTTTTTTTTTATTCTCAGAACTATGGTGCACATGGGTGATTTTTGAGAAAGACATGTAGATTTGACTGAACTGTTCAGTAATTAACATATAAGTGTTGCTCAACTTTGTATTAGCTTGTCTCTGCGAGAGTTTTAGATGGATGCAGTTAAGAGACAAGGTCCCATTCTACGCTTTGGAGTTCACTTTGTGCAAGTGTTTGGCTGAATGTCTCTTCTAAACAGAGCTAGATTTAGATGGAAGGAGGCAAGCTGCAAATGTGCTGAGCACATCCCCAAATGAGGGATGCAAAATGTGTATCCTAGTTGTAATAGGACAGTCAGAAACACATCTGTAATGCTGTGGGTATGTAGTTTGCAGTCATCTGAGTGACAAAATCTAAAGCAGTGACTCAACAGGAATTTGCTGCTGACTTTGGGTCTCCAGATCTAGGCTCAATTCTGTGAGCTCTGGAAAGTTTCCCCATGCTCCACAAGATTCTTCAGAGCTGAAAGTCCTTTATGGAAGACAGATGAAATGAGGATGTTAAAGGCTCTGCACATATAGGCATAACTGCACTCAATTAATTTTTATCACTATTTCAGACAAGGTGTATGTTTCTGTAGGCTTTTTTTGCTCACTTTTTTTTTGGCTGTACTCTAAGATACCTGCTAATGAAACTATATATTATCAAAAACATCTGAACTAGCTGGGCTTCCAATGCATGAAACACACGAAGGTGTAAGATATCTAGAGCAGCTTGCTAGGAACACGCTTCTCTTGCAAAAACAATGTTGCATTTCAGTTTTGCCCAGCTATTAGAAAGTAAAGCAAAATGCTCAAGGAAATGGAACATATATTAGAAGGTATCAATATCAATTATGCTAAATGCTCAGTGAACCATGAGACCAGGCAAATCTGAACTGGTTTCAAGTTTTCTTACAGTGAAAACCCAGATGAGGTTCCTCAAGAGCTCAAGAATTTCTGAGCAAATCTAGACCTGCTGAATATTTAGAATTTGTATAGCAGCTTTAACAGTACGTGTTCAAAGCACTTGCTATAAACAATAATAAATTTCCTTAGAACCCATGTGATTTAGAGAAGTTTAAGCCTCCTCTAAAATTCAGCCCAGAGGCAAAGAAACAAGTGGATTTGTTAAGAATTTTATTATGTAATGGTGAAGTTCAATATCTCATTGGTGACTAGCCTCCATAAGTAGACCCTCTAGGTTCCTATCTGGTTTTTAAGGACCTATAAACCTTTAAAAATACTGTACTGAACAGGTTATTTTGGTGAAGTCTGGCTGTGATGAGTGCTAGACGAGTGATCTGCAATAAATGCTTTGTGACAACAATATAGGTCCTATTTTTGGCTTGTAAATTGATTTTTATTTTACTACACTGACCACTGTGCAAACTGTTAGGTGACACATAAAATAGAGCATTTGTGGATGGATCAAGATTTGCACTGTAAATACCATGTTATGAATCCTGGTGCTGTTCTCACTATCCCTTAATCCAGCGGCTGCAAAGCTGAGATGTGCAGTGTTTAGACGTATTTGGGTGAACACATACTAATACATCTTCTGCCAATTGTTTATTTTTGGCTTGTGTCCTATAGAAAAAGGGTCTATATTATCACATGGAGTAATTAATTTGGATGTGTATGGGTGCGTGTATGAATGCACATCTCCTCTCCCTTCGGTCCCCAAAGGAATTACACAATGTACATGTGCAAAAAAGACAGGATGGCCTCTTCATTAAGTCAATGAACAGGAAACCAGGAGACTTGACTCCTGTTCCTGACTCTGTGAAACTTTGTGCTTTTCCACTTAGGAAAACTGAGGCGCATGAAATCTATCAGTAAACCAGGAGGTTGGAGTAATTTCACGGTGGTATATGCATGCTTCAAAGTGACATGCAAAAAAGCATACTATTGAGTATATATATTGCCCAAGGACAGAAAATACTTTGAAGGTATACTTCAGGATTATAGATAGATATTAAACCCCCAAAAAGGTTGCTTTGACGACTTTTCAATAACAAAAGCAAATTTGGCAATATCAAAAAACAGATCTGTATTTATTTCGTTAATGTTTGTAGAACTGTCTATCAACACTCAATATTTTTGCTTGAAATGTCTGTTTCTGCTGTGGGGCAAATGAAAAACGTTGCTTGTACTCTGGCTTTTTTTAATGACATCTCAATTTCTCTACAGTTTTAACATTCTGCCAATGCAAAAGTAGTCTTCATTTCCAAAACCACTGAAGAACTGAAACTCCTCTTTTCCTTTGTTCTGATTATTTATATGAACGTGCTTGTACCACATATCAATGCTTTGGATACTCTGTTTTGGTTTTAGTGCCAGTGCTCTACCATGTCTCTGCTTGTTTCATTGAGGGATATTATGTTCAAATATGTAATCCTAGGAGTGCTAGGACTAGTGAAGCCTGGTGTGCTATGATTTTTGTCTTGTTAATATGGCTTGGAAAGTTTTTGTGTGCTATTTATTCATAAATTTTCTGTCTCCTTTCTGTTCACATTCCTGGGTATTTTGAAATGTATAAGTTAATTGTTTTCTGTTAAAATATCTACCAGGAAGTGTTCCTATTTCTGTAAGGGAATGTCCCACGTACGCAAGAAAAAACTACTGCTAAGTCACTTCTCCAGATTAATTGCCTTAAAAAAAAAAAAAATTAAATCAGATGTTTAGCCCACCTCTTTGCTCTACCTAGATCTCCAATTTAAATATAAAATTTGGAGTCACCTAGGCATATTTAGGCCATGGGAAACCTGCCTTAAGTCAGATGAGGTCAATACAGAGCTGTTAGATCTTTGAACTTTTTTTCCCCTCTTCTTGAGCCACAGAGACAACATACTTTGAAGTTTCTGTAGAAATTCTTGAGCAGTACTTCATGATTCCAATTTCTTCTTCTAAAGGAGAAACTAAGGCAGATGCTGAATCATAGAAAAGTAAGGGTTAGAAGAGACCTCTGGAGATCGAGTCCAACCCACAATGACATCTCTTAATAGGTACACCATTTAAATTCTAATTGCAACCTGATCTACTTGTCTAGATCTTCCTTCAGCTGTACAGTCTGTCACCTTGCTGGTCCTTGAGCAAGGACTTCAGGTGCCTATTTTTATATATCTGTTCGTCTCTCAGCTCAGAGTTCCAGCTCTGGACTGGCCAGCAGTAGGTACTAGGGGCTGAAGCAATCGGAACCTGCCTGACCATCCACCAGGGCCTCCATCCTGTCTGTCTAGGATGAAGATGCTGGGCTGGTATTGTGTTTCCAAACCTTGATTGATAACTGCACCTGTGCAGCTGCCAAGGTCAGGCTGTCTTTGGAAGAATATTTTATCATCGTGGGCACCTGGCTTGGCATAAGATTTAGTGACATAACCTGTCTTTGATGACATGGCTCTGGCAGTCTGAAAAGATTTTGTTGCAAGACACTGGCTTGCAAAGTCTATCTGTGTGACAGCTTTGTTTTTTGACAGCTATCAGGAACTTTGAACAAGGAAGAAAGTCTAAACCCCACCTAATGCGTCAGTGCTGATATTAATAACCAATAAAAGATAATGACTCTTTTCCACTCATGAATATGCTGCTTCTGAAGCCTTGGGGTTAAAGGGGTTAGAGATTCTTTGCACTGTTCTTGTTTTGTAAAACAACTACCAGGTATGACTGTCACGGGTCAGTATATTTTGACTTAGGGGAGGAGGCATGGCTGGTAAGTCAGACTAGCTTGATCAAGTATGTATCCAGGCAGATATTGCAAACCTTTATGGATAGAGACACAGACACCGGGAAACATACTTCACTGTCCTTATGGGGTGGAGAGTTTCTCCTTTCATTCAGTCTGAACTACTTTTATTTCAATTTATTCTCGTTGTCTCTCATCATCCCAACACCTATCACTGTGCATTGCCTTGCTCCATCCCCTCAGCAGCCTCCCCACAGTCACTGAGGAACTGCTTTTGATCTCCTCCAAAACCATCTTTTCTCCAGGCTGAGTATGTCTGGGTTCCTCAGCCTCTCCTTGCTGGGCAAGTGCCCTAGTCATGATAGCCTTCACGCTTCTGTCAACAGAGAAGAATTGAGGAACAGAGATCTTGGAGGGGTAAAGGTAAAGGTATGTTGAAAAGATGATTAGGGTAGTTGGAAGGAAAAGATAGCTTTTTAGAGTAAGAGGTTATTCTGCTAGTATTGCTTCACTCCCACCCTTAGAGGAAGTGGAAAAATAATTTGTAAAGAGGGACTGAGACAGCCAGAGGTAGAAACTTAATGTGTTGGTTGCAGGTGACACAGCAAGGAGCTGGAGCTGCAGAAAATAGTGCAGCTGGGAAAATAAGCACGGAACCTCTGCTTGATAGAATGAAATGAAAGGTGGAGAAAGCTATAGCCTGGGCACTATTGTAATTCTTCAGGATTTTGAGCTGAGATGACACAATGAGTTGGTCAGAATGACCAATGAGAACTGGTCCAATTTTTAAGCAGATGTTTAAATACACTGCAGTTCTTTGAGCTGTGTTTACCATCCTCAGGTGTCACTTACTGAGACTAAAGCTGCATGAATCTCCAAGGTTTCTCTTGTGTTACTTGGAACTGAACTCCTGAGTATATGTTAGCCTTTCTCCAAATCCTGCAAGTTGGAGTTTCAAAGCTGACCTAAATTTAAAATGAGACTGCCAAATGCTTCCTGAGGTTGCTTCTCAACTCTTCCAGGGCCTTGACACATCTCTGTGATGACAGTGTTATATTGAATGCAGTATACTTTTTCTGTCCTACTGTGGTAATATTTTAGTTAGAATGCTCTGCTCTGGAATGATTGTAACAAGTCAATAGGACATTTAAGTGGTATGTGTTGTAAATCTGTCTCACAGTATTTTGAGTTGTCCTTACAATAAGCAACGATTTTTGAACAGAACATTTTTGCTGCAAGATCTGGCTAATGTAGGGTTACATATGTTGGGTTATGTGGTATGTTTGAATTTTTTGTGGTGATTTATAGTCCCTTGATATCCATAAAATCACTGCTTGTACTTGTGATGGGACTGCTAACATACATAAATAATGCGTGCTCCCTCTTTTTCACTTCCTGATGGGTAATTGGTATATTGCCCAAAATCATAGAATGCCTTGGGTTGGAAGAGGCCTCTAAAAGTCCAACCCCCCTGCAGTAAGCAGGGACATCCTCAACTAGCTCAGGTTGCTCAGAGCCTCATCAAGCCTGACCTTTGAACGCCTCCAGGGATAGGGCCTCCACCACCTCCCAGGGCAACCTGTTCCAATGTTCCACGAAGTCCACTCCTGCAGAAGCAGTACACTGGAAAATATAAGTCTTCCTAGTGATTTGGGTAATAAAAACGTCAGTCATGCTTAGGTAATGATGCTAAAGCTTTTCTATAGAATCTTGAGTCAAAGGATAAATATGAGCGTTTTAACCCACACTCTTAAAGAGTTCCCTTGGCTGGATCAGAGGAATAGCAAGCTATGTTTGGTCTCCATGTATTAATTTGGGCAGGAAAATGATGCCAAGATGCTTTTATTCCACAGAGTTATAGATTGTGTGTTTGAAGGTGGAATGCACAGAAACTTCCATAGCTGTTCTAAACAACAGAGGAAAGGTCTAAGTTTCAGACACTGCTAGAAGGTGAGAGTGAAGATCTTTAGTAATCTTTTATAATGACTGGCTTAGCATGCGTGGACAAACAAATGTCCTTTTGGCATACCTGACTGCAAGTACAAAATGTACTGCTCTGTCTAGAGTTTTCATCTATATTATTCAGAACCAGACACAATTGGGACTGAATTTCATTTTACCCCACCTGTTTTTCTTCAAACTGTGCAATCTGTTTTATCCCCTGCTGCTTAGTCTCCCAATTGGCTATTATTTCTCTCTGAAAAAATATGTTGGCTCTGCAAACTTGCTTACTCCCTTGACTGTATGCTTTTCTGTGTGTGCTCTTGCATCATGATTATCTGTGTATTAGAGCACTCTTGTATTTTCCCTGCTCACGGAGGTAGTAGAGAAAACTGTCCAGGGATTAATCTGAGGAAAACATTTCTCAGGCTTTGACAGGAAACTTCATGATGTGCTGGAGGCCAAATGCTATCCAAATTGCCCATCTGAAGCACTAACTGTAAAGATTTGAAGAAACTTACTGGACTTTGGATAACACTTTTGAATCCTGAGTTTTAAATGTAATGTCATAGAATTCAGTGGAGTTGCTCCACTCCATCGTTCAAAATGAATAGGTGTATTGGCATCATTGGTGAATTTTATTCCTTTGGTGTAAGAGTTCTGGTTCTTCACTATGCTGTGCTATTTATTTATGTGGAAATGTCAAGTACTTTATCCTCTTTCCAAATAGTAATACTGGGACACTGCAGAATGGTATGCAAAAGAATTATGATCTTGATAGTCTCGGAGTCCCTGTTCAAGCAGATCTTTGGGTATGGCAGTCTGCTGCTGTCATCTGTTTTCACATGGACAATAGCTAAGCTTGCTGCCTATTTGCAATCTGTAGCACCCAGCTGCAACTTTAGACAAAGTGAGGATGTCTCAAAAGCTCAACTGAAGAGAAATTAGAGGAGGAAGCAAAAAATGAAACCATGTGCCCTGGTATCTTCTTCAACCTGCTCACATCAAGCAGACCTGACCCTGTTTCCACTGACGCTGATGGAAAAAATGCTTTGCTTAATGGAATATATTGTCTTAATTATATCCTTGCTTTAATGATGTGTTCTGAATCTACTATCACCTACTCCTAGGAATTCCCAATATGGTGAGATTTTGTTGTGCTGTTTGCTGTAAAAAATGAATAAATGAAAGCAAAATCACACCTCAGGAAGCTCATAATTTCAGCAATGTCTTTTGACAAGTGGATAAATTGGGAGAAGCAGTCACCCCCAATCTTTCTGCCCCCTGCCTGGTTTTCTGGTTATTTCAATTTAATATTTTGATTTAAGATTTAAAAGCCTGAAGCAACTGGTAGCTTTGGGCCACATGGGATGATTATTTTTTTTTTAAACTGATCTTTTATAGTAACATTGAATAAAATACAGTTCATTTGACTGCTAAGGGAGATCATAAAACATGCAACTTCTAGCTTCTCATTGAGTTCCACTGCTTTACATTTCTTCTTCTGCTGTCTGTGTGAACATTTATGTGAAATCTTTACCTTTGATATATTCTGTCTTTCGTATCACATGGTTGCCATCAACTGGTACGGTTCTAATTTTTATCGCTCTTTTGGTAGAGACTGTGCAGGAGACTGCCATGTGCCTGTACAGTGTGGTCCACAGCTTCTCAAGTGTGACTGTGCCATGAGCAGCAAGGTGTAAGCACACGGTGTGGTAACATTGGTCCATTGCCTCAGAAGTGAAACTGCATACGGAAACCAGATGGGTACCAGGTTCAGAATGTGCCTTCCTGTTTTTCTAATGTTTTCTGACTTGCGCATAGAGTGTAAACAGACCTTTGTTTTTGTTCCTGTTGCTTAGCATATATGTCTGTGTCAGCTTTCCCCATTCAACTATCAGCTGAGAAGTGAGACTTTTCCCCTGAGCAACTCTGTAAATATGTTAGGCTTCCATGCTTGAAACTTATAGGCGAAATTGGTTGACCTCAAGTAGGTGTTCTGTTTGAATAAAAGGATGTGATTTTTTAATTCTAATGAATATTCAAATAACATATAATTGTTTATTATCCTGCCTTGACACTGTAAAATGAATGCACTGTTTTTAAAATATTCTTAAACTCTCAATCTCAATATCCAAGTAATAAGGAAGTAAAGCAGAAAGTCTCTTAAAAAAAAGAAATCTGGCTGCATAACTTGTATTTTTCAGGTAGTTAAAAGTAGAATCAGGCCTGTCGTGTTTAGTAAAGGTCTGCTTGGTCATATGTAAACTGCTTCTTTGGAACTATTTGCTGTTGTTAATAGAAAATAAAATATTTAAAATAAGGCAAGGCCCATACTTCACCTATACTAGTTTTCACCATCTCTGGCTTTGTATTCATTGGTATTAATGAACTTCAATAAGAAAAAACAATTTGTATGAGTTCATACTGAAATGCAAAATTGTAATGAAGAAGTTCACTTTAAAAGCAATTGATATAACAGTGTAGGGGGTTTGCCATGAGCTGAAATCCTGACCTCCACACTGGATGCCTTTCTGAAAAATATGCTTAGCTTAGTCAGATGTTTTGGACTTGCAGCAGGACTTGCTGGGTAAAATTCTTCTCAGTTTATGCAGGATATCAGCCCAAGTGGTCATAGGTTTCTTTGTTTCTGCCTCTTGTGTAACTGCCACTGGCTTTCAAGCAGTGGAAAACTGGAGGTTGTATGTATTCAGATGCCATATATATAAATTTGCTGCCAAATGGTTGAATAAAAATCAGGGCAATCAAAATTGCAAAGGGAAGCATTCAGTGATTAGTAAATGAGAGAGTGCACATAGGATGAATTACATCTGTGCAAAGCCATTATGAGGTAGTTCCTAAACCTAAAATCATTTTTTTTACATACAATATTCAGTCCTGGTTCTAAAGGCAGGCTGATGCATGGTTTCCCTGCAGGAATCTTCTGTGTTGCTTGCTATATTGCTGTGCAGCCACCGGTGTGTGTATTATCAGCATAAATGGAAAGAGGAGTGCCACCTCTGTTCCTTACACCAGATCTGTAGTGAATAGAGGCTTTCCTGCTTTTCTGAACTGTTACTTTTGTAATGTTAACGTCCTTTTAGTGTAGGCAATTTGTACAACTTACCAGCAGGACTTTGGAGCTACCTTGAACTAACTGGTAGTCATAGTAGATTGTTATTTTTTCTGGGCAACTGCAAGCATGGAATGAAATCTGAACTATTCTAGTCAGCTCCACCAGTATTGATAGATATAGAAGCAAGCAGGAATGTGGATACCTGATGTCCCATTTTGGGATTTGGAGGAGAGTAGGCTTCATTCAGCAAGCCCATGCTCTTCTGTGCCATTAATGCACAAGATTTCTCTCACCTTGAAATGAGATTTTTTCTGAACTTGCCTCTAGTTTTGTGTTAGTCCCTGCAATAACCCCTTGGTCAGCCTGGGTCTGAGCTCCTTGTCCAGTTTGACTCCTTGTTTCTCTTTCCACCTTCTTTCAGATCACAGATCTCTTCCTGGATTTTTTTACTCTGCTCTGGTGACACCTCACTTGGAACACTGCATCCAGTTCTGGTGCCCTCAGTACAGGAGGGACATGGACCCGACAGAGCAGGTCCAGCAGAGGGCCATGAAAATGATCAGAGAGAGGGCTGGAACCCTTCTCCTACAAAGACAGCCTGAGAGAGCTGGGGTTGTTTTTCCTGGAGAAGACTCTGGGGAGATCTAATAGCAGCCTTCCTGAAGTACCTGAAGGGGGCCTCAATGTGGGAAAGGGACTTTTTACAAAGGCCTGTAGTGACAGGACAAGGGGCAATGGTTTTAAACTAGAGTAGATTTAGATTGGATGTTAGAATCAAGTTCTTTACCATGATGGTGGTGGAACACTGGAACAGGTTGCCCAGGGAGGTAGTTGAGGCCCCATCCCAGGAGGTATTCAAGGTGAGGCTCAACGAGGTTCTGAGTAACCTGATCTAGTTGAGGATGTCCCTGCTCACTGCATGGGGGCCGGACTAGATGACCTTTAGAGGTCCATTCCAGCCCAAATCATTCCATGGATTTCTCATTCAGTCAGGCAGTTCATGTCTTCTCACTGTAAATGTGCTACCCACCTAGATCCAGTGCTGCCTGTTCCCTCCATTGCTTCACTGTTTATGTGTTCTGGACATGTCAGCTATAGCCTTCAGACTGTCTAATGCTTGTTTTCATATCCACCTTCACTTTCCTGTTTCCCTCTGCAGGTCTTCAGACTGTGCTCAGCCCCCCCCAGTCTTTACCACTGGACTCCTCTGCTACACTAAATCCCTAAAGGCATCCTTTCTCCTGACCAGAACCACCTTCTTTGGTTGTGCCCCCCTGTCTTCCCCCAAGCACCCCCCTGTTTTCAGTTCAAAGGAATATATTTTAGGCATATTAAAGCCCTTCAGGAATTCACTGGTTTACCAAGAACAGACAAGGTCCCTGCCGTCAGTTTCCCAAGCAAAGTATGCAGAAAGAGGTAATGCATTAAGAACCGAGAAAAGAAATCCAGATTCATCTGCTTCTTCTCAAGCTGGAATGATTTCAGGTATTCTGGCAGCTGCAGTCAGAAGTTGTAAACGTGTGGAACATGTTAAAATTTCCTGGTTTGAGTAGCATACACAGCTTGAACTGATGAGAGATGTCAGCTTGCTAAATGAAGAGGGACTAGAAAATGTTAACTACTAAAATATCTCTACATACAGTTGGAGATTTCATTTTATTTTTCATTTTCAGGAGCTTAGTGTAACAGAATTGAGGTAAATGTACACAGGAACCACAAAGACCCATCCTTGATGAAAAGGTTTCTCTTCTAAAATGTAACATCCCTACTTTGAGGTCTTGAAATGTTAGATACGCTCAAAGAAATGGTTGATAGAACTCGAGCTTTGCAAAACCGATTTATTTTTGATGCTGCTCGTTCTTAGAAATAGTTGAGATGTTGACTGACTTTCTTCTCCTTCTCTTTCTTTCTCCTCTAAATTTGGTGTAGTAAAATGCATGATGTGGAAAAACTTCAGCCTTGTTATTCTTAAAATATTAGAGATTTGTTTTCAATTCATTATAAAGAAAACTCTCTGGATACAATTAAAGGTAGGACTGTGTTCTCCACTGTTGGAAATGACTGTTCTGACCTTCCAGGCTCTTAAAAGTAGTTGTCACCTAAGCCTAGCACTTCCCTTCACCGCCCCCCCCCCCCAAAAAAAAAAACAAAACAAAACCCACTGCAAATTCTAGGTTTATACTTTTCAGTCCCTGCCTTGTATTCTGAAAGTCATATTCAGGTCCTTTGATTTCTCCCCCCCCCAAAATGCTGAGCTCCATAACTCCTAGACCTCAGGTTGGACACTCAGCAAATTCCTAGTGAGTAGAGACTTTCTGGCAGATCATTGAATTTCTTTTGTGATATTCTTGCAATAGACTGTTGGTTTTTTTCACTGCTGTGCAAGATTTAAGCAGATAGCATCAGTAAACAGCAAATGAAGTATCAAAACTCATTGGATTTCTCTTCCCTAGGCAGCCTGTGTTGTATGTGATAAGTCCTGAAAGGACTCTAGTGTTGAGAGATTTAATGGCATATGGTTTGAATTCAGCATTAAATTTTATTGTGAATGGCTCTCTCAGAAATGAAACAAAATAGATTATATTTCATAATCTTTGCTGTTACAGGTTTTCTCTTTCTCATGCTGCTTCTTTTGTTGGTGTTGATGATCTTAGCCAGATTTCTAGAAAGCTAAAAATGTGTGTCCAGGACACACTGGGGAAAATTTGGTGACAACAGTAACTTTACATAAGCATAAATTACAGTTTAAATATTCCTTACTGTTAAACTGCCATTCTTACACCCAGTACTTTGGAGAATGATTATAAAAATGGATTGACTGTCAGTCATTCATGATCCCTTCCCCTTATTTTGGAGTAACTAATAGGACAAGAAAAGACACTATAGCTGAAGCCTTTGGGGAGTACAAAGATTCTGTTTCAGTCTGCAGTAATTGATCACAGTTGAGAAATGCCATGTGTTAACTTCAGAATCCATAGGTTTGCACTGGTGGCTGCATTTTTTTTTTCCCCTTCCCTATCCTAGATCTACATTTTTGCAGACATCATTAAGGTCTGAGCTGATACTTTGCTAATTAGAGAGCAATCCATGAAACTGAGAAATGGTCTTGCTTCAGTCACAAATCCTAAGGGAAAGGGGCAATTTGAGCTGGTGGAGTGGAGGGTAGAATGATGGTGGCCCCTTAGGTAGAAATGTGTGTGTTGGTGGGGGGCAGTCCTTACTGACGACATTTGTACTGGTAAACACAGCTGCTTTTTTTTTTTTTTTTTTAATCAGCTCACTTTTTGACTTTTCCACTTACTGAGAAGTTTTTCTGAAAAGTACTGCATTCAAATGGAGTAAGTTACAAGAATATTTGTAATGATTCCCTCCGAGCCTTTGCACAGCATGGGCAATAACAGCTATTTCTATTAATACGGGGAAGTTTCCCCAAGGCAGCTATTCATACCTCTGCACAAATGTTTTTAGAAAGTCCTGCACAGTCCCTTTTTATATTGCAGTAAAAGTTTGTGGTTTAAACCTCTTAGAGGATGCTTATATATAACTAGACTGAAAATCCCCTTATGTGAACGCTGTTAGTGGCCAGACAGGTTCTTTTTTGTAAGGTTGAAGAACTACAATGACGTGCTATTTGGCAAAAATGCTAGTTAAGAAAAAGGTTTATAAAGTGTTAATGTAATCAGTTCAGAAGCAATGCTTCCCTAAATGTCTTCTCTAGATCTAGGAGTAAGTCTGTTTAAACAGCTTATGAAGTCTTGTGCTATACAAGCACGATTGCTCAAGTTAAACTCATGAGCTGTTGAACCCAGGTAGTGCTCTATTTCAGGAGCCAATCTAGAAAAAAAATAAAAGCACTGTTTGTTCTAGATTAGTCCAACTGAGTTTTGTCTCTAACAGACTAAAAATAATCCTCTAGAGTAAACTTTAGAATATTGTCTGTTATCTTGTGAAATGACTCCTCAAGAGAAAACACTAATGCTAAACCTGGTTCAAATTGGTGTCCCCCTCATTTTAGCAAATGTGATCCTGATTTTTTCTTTATGACACAGGAGAATCAGATTCCCTTGTAGATGTAAGAGGCTATGTTGATAGTAATGCAGAGAAAGTCAATAAGGATCATTTGAAACACAGTATGTCCCAGAAACATAACTCCAAAAACAGAACTGTGCAAACCCAAGTCCTAGCTGCAGCCTTCATACTGATTGTCCCTGATCCTGGGTGAAAAGCTTCAGCTCTTGCCCCTTCCTGTCTTTTAGCTGGCTTGTATATGTTGGCCTCGTCTCCGAGATTAAAATGTACCAAAAAGAGTGAGCAAAAGTTGCAAAGTGGAAAAAAAAACCCTAAATCTCTTTTAGATTATATTTATCTGACCTCTACTTACATTTTTTTGGTTTTGTTTTTTGTCCATTCTCACTTTTTTCACCAAATATATCAACAAAAGTGGAAAGCTGAGATGAAGCCTAGGGATTGCCCCTTGCATTGTTACAACTTTGCTCTGAAGAAAGAAAGTTGTCCTGAGATTTCTACACTTATTCTTCTAGGTATACATCTGTCTGCCTTCTGAAGTAAAACTCCTGGATGAGGTTAGAAAGATCTCAAAAATCAGGAACACAGTCACTAGGTCTGTTAGGGCCAGCGATAATATTGAGCCAAAAAAGCAGTCTAGTTCTGTTGCATTAAACCCTTGATCTCCTTGAGCTGTCTGTATCTTGTTACCTTGTGTCCTGCTTCCTTCTTGGAGATGAATGGCAGATGCAGTTTGGATAGCAGTTTGGGTAATAATTCTGGATTAGGTAAGCAACTTTGTTATAGAAACACTGATCTGTGAAACTAAAGGAACAGTAGAGTTACAGATGTCAATGGCAATGTTGTAAACGTTCTGAGTAGGTGCATCTGTACTCAGGTCTCTGTGCATACCTAAAGAATAAGATTGGCTGAGCTCTGAGAGTAGAGCTGCCTATTGACAAATGCCAGCTGGTTGAAAATGCTGTTTTGCCAGTATATTCTCAAGAAAATTGGGGTGATTTTTTGGGGTTTTTTTTTGGGGTTGTTTTGTGGTTGGCTTTTTTTTTTTTTTTTTTTTATTTTCAGTTCTGTGATCATACTTACAGTGTACTGTTACTGGGTTGTTACATTTTGGAACCACATACCATTACAACCAGCTGAAAATGGCTTTTTCTGAACATTGTAATCCTGTTAAAATTAACTTTTAAAGGTAGCTTAATTAGCTTTCCATCACAGTGGATTTTGCTCTAGGATTGCTCATTTGGCATTTGGGGGTTCATTTGGATTGTCACTCGTAGAAATGAGGGACAAGTGAGACCTTTGAGTCTTTTCCAGTTTTAACTTTTATGTGATCCCCTCAAAAGCCCATAGCAGCCAACTCCCATCTCAGGTTTTCTACTGAACGTAATATTTCTTACATTATCTATACCCACTTATCAGCTATATGTTGTGAAATCAAGCATAGCTTTACTCCTTGCAAGGTAAGTAATTCTCATATCAGAATGTTAGCACTGGAAGATACTGTATGGTGATGGAAAGGACGGGAAAAATGCATATAGATATTCATTTAAAATGCCTCACTAGAGGACTTGGCAGCTTTTGTAAGCCTTTCATAGCAACAGCAGTGAGAGAGCGCGTTTGGCTCTAACAGCAATATGATCTCATTACGTAGGACAGCAATATAAAGATACAAAATGCTCTGTACTAATTTTAGATTATATTTGAATCTGTGACATGTCTTTAAAGTTGTCTTCATGCCATCCTAGTTTGAGTTGAATCTCTTCAGTAACATCTGATCTGAACGGATCCCTGGTAAACACCGTAGCTTCTTGGTGCTGCTTTGCTTTCTGTTTAATAGTGGAATGTTTTTGCATTTATTTTGGTACTTTCTTCTTGCTGACTTTTTGCATTACAGTTGTCGAAAACCTGATTGCGGGGAGCCACATTTTCAAGCTGTCAGAGTCCAGGTCACACTGACTTTATAGTGTTCTGTTGGTTTTATTTTAAAAAGTAGGTAGAAATCCACAAGTAGTACACTCTTCAAATGTTACTGTTTTAGATTGGTAATTTGACTCTATCCTTTTTTATCATCTTAAGTTACTTCCAGAAGATCCATACAAAGTCGATACAGTCATGCTAATTCTGTAGCATAGTTTGTGTTAGTAATGGGTGGAAATTCTGGGACACCTCAACATCAGAGCCATACCCAAAGCTGATCTAGCACCTCTGTGCTGCTCTGATAGCTCAAAGAACTCAAAGTCAACTGATTTCCCTAGCTGGGGATTCCCCAGGCTCAGGGGAATCTGCAGCTGGTGCTCTCTCTGCATAGCTTGTCTTTCTCCATGAACACCAAGCTGCAGCTGCTCACAGAGGAGCCTGTTGGGACCAACAACCAGGCATGGAAATGAGGGCAGCTTTCTGGCTGCTCTGACACTCACCAAGGTTGTGCTTTTTGTAGTCTGTCCAAAGCCTAAATGTATTAGAAAACCTGTTTTTTAAAAAAAAAGAAGAGTAAAAAAAAACCCCAACCAAACCCAACCTCTACAAGATTTTGACTGCAGTGATCCACAGGTGGTTTGGATTACTTGTGTATAATCTGAACTGCTTGAGTTATATAAGAAATATCTCCCTCTCATGCTCTACGGCATAAGTCCAACATAAAAGCTTAGATTTTCAGAAGGACTTAGGATGTTATGCACATAAATCCCACAGAATTTTAATGGAATTTAGGGTATTATTTGGTCTCTCTTGAAAAATTAATTCTAAATCTGTGCAGGATTACAGGAAACTCCCACTTTGAACAAAATTTTTTTCTAACAATGTACACCTTTTCCTGAAGCTTCAAGCCACTGTTACAGTGTTCAAAACATCACTTCATGCCCGAGGACTCTGGCAGAAATCTTCTAAAGTTTCTTTCTGTTCAGTAGGCCGCACACTGGTCTAATTTACAGCAGCAATTCCTATTGCCCCATGAAACTTTGGACTTGCCTTTCATTTAAGTTAATAGAATGAGAATTTATATAACTATATTAACAGTTGCTTGAGGCAAAGACTATATTAGATAAAGGCCACAACAGTGGGTTTTCCTCTTTTATTTTTTTTTAATGGTAAATTAGGTGGTTTCTGGTGTTGTTTTAATTGTCATGCTGTAAAATGTATGCTTTTCTTAAAAAGTGAACATCCTTCTGTTCGTGGCAACTTTGCAGGCTTTCAAAATCCTAGGAGTTACAATAGCTATTTTAAGCAATATTGCCAATATTTCTTCATCCGAAGGCTCTGTTACTCCACTCAAGCAACTGTCAGATGTTCTACCCTACAGAGTCTGTCTCTGAGTCCCTGCAACTGCACATGGTCTCCCCTATCATTTCCTTTCGAGATAGGACACTTCACAGGTAGTGTTAAGTATTGTAAAAATCAGTTGCCAGATAGCTCTGGGCTGCAGAAAAAGAGCTCTGTTCCAGATACTTCTTCAGTTTCATGTTGCTATTGGCTGTCACTTCTCAGCTTGCAACTCTTCCCTGTCTCCTCTCCTTGCTAAGCTAGCTGCATTCCCGTCTCTGAGAGGAGGAATCTCCTGGTGCTGTTTGGCTTCTAAACTATTTACACTGAAACATCCTGGTAGAAATGGAAAGAAGCAAAGGTCATGTTAACAGCCCCATGTTAAAGGTCAGTAATACCATGGTAACAGTAGAAATCCATCCATCTGCCTGCAGAAAAGTTGAACCCCTTATGAATAGGAAATAACCCAAATTAAAAGGGAGGTAGGTAAAAAGCACTGTCTTAGCCCTGAGCCACGAGTCAAGTGGAAATGTAACATTTGAGAGCTTGATGGGTATTTTCTATGCGTAACTTAGAACTACATTGATTCCAATACAAAACTGTAGCAAATATTCAGAAAAATAACTGCCTTGTAAATGTTCTGACTCTCAACCTGAGGCTTTTTTACTGCAAGCGTGTAATGCAGCCAAGTGTTGTTTAGTATCCTTCCTGTGCCTTAAAGTGTGACTTTTATGGGTGACGTTATGTTTATGGGTCTTTGTTCATCCTCAGCCTCATGAACCCCACTGCTGCTTCCTCTGAGGCTTTGCCGCCACACCGCAGGGTGTTAATTTCCTGTTTTGAGTCTGTCACAGACAAATTCAGAGCCTCGATTAAAACACAACACACAGATACATGCTGCTGACAAAGGCACTAATAAAACTCTAAAGTTTAAAGGTGGCCCTGGTGTTTCCTCACCGAGCAGCATGGGGACCTTTCACCTCTTGGAGACATGCTGTTTGCAAGGGTTTCTTTTCTTTTTAATTAGGGTTTGCCTGAATGAGTTTTAGCAAGCTGCTCTAGCATTTGGTGTTTGGTTTATGGATGTATTGACTATAAAACATGCACTGATTACTTGAGAAGGGGTTTTTTCTAGGTTTTTTTCTAGGTTTTTTTTTGTTTTGTTTTTTTTTAAAGGCAGCCGTATGAAACGTACAGGAACTGCAAAGAGGAAAGAAAAAAAAAAAGCCTTAAACAGAAAATGTGTTGGTTACGATGATGGATCTAGTATGTATGGTCTCTGGAAGACATATGCATGGGCATCTGAATTTCCTGACCTCTTATCCTGGTGATTGAGCAGAAGAGGGGGAGGGAAGACAGATTTTTCTTGCTTTTATGAAAATCCTTCCTTTTACATCCAGCAGTGGAAGACTTGCAGAAGACATCCCTTTGGCATGAATTTCTACAGTTTTTTTCCTTGCTTGTTTATCTAGCACGGATTAAAGTGTTTCAGCACACTTATTTCAGACCATCCTGTAGAGTCACAGATCTAACAAGCAAAAACTTTTTCCTAGTACTCCATACAGGTTTTGTTTTGTTTTTTCTCTTCACTTTGTTGTGTTGTTCCTAGCAGTGCTGTAAAAGCTTTTGTCCCCTGTATAAATACTACATACAAATTTACAAGAGTGCATGTTAAGCTTGGATTTGTTCTAATGAAGGCCTTCATATTTTCATGCAGTGTTGGTACTTTATTTCTCTGTTCCCAGTAAAAGTCAGTGTAAATAAATACTTATAAATAAATAATTATTTCTGTATCTTAATGAATTTTTACATTAAGAAGTATATTTGAAAGCTTAATGACAAGGCTAAACTTAAAACTTCTCATGTATGACTACTAGTTTGCAGGTCTGCTACAGCTACTCAGAAAGCCAAATACCTCATCACAGAGTCCACGCATAATCAAGAGGGAAGCTCTTGAGTTTCTCTACTGATTTAAGAAATCTCTCTTGCAATATGCCTGAAGTTTAACTAAACTTAAACTAAATATATCTGGAGAACAAATTTTGTAGCTTGATTTCTTGCAGATGCAGCTGTGCCCCTCTCTCTCATATCAAAGGAAATACCAGCCATGTGTTGTTCATAGCCTTCAGATAGAAAGGTTTTTTAAAGTCTTGTAGCATCTGTCTCTGACTACCCCTCCCTGGCTATCATTAAGCCTGCCATGTCTTCTTTCCCTCTTGTCCTCCCGTATCCAGTATTTGAGCCTATCCGCATGACTTGCTTCTCACCTCTCTTGTATACCCCCCTTCAGTGATGCCCTGTGAGCCCTGTTCTCACACCAAACTTTCCTTGCCATCAAAACCAAGTTCCAGTGAGGATGTGAGCATCACTGATGTATGGAGAGGGCATCATTCTGGGCAGTGTGAGAGTTCACATGCTGCAGATGTTGCACATCACCTTGTGCACATTAGTCTCTGGTATAGGGTGGAGGAAGTTAGCTTCAAACCACAAAATTCTTCTGCCTTTCTCATGCAGTGTTTCCTATGCCCAATGGGTTCCTGGACCCTCTGTGTATGTTGTCCGGAAGTAGAAGGAAGAAACTACAGCTGCAACTTACAACTCCCTGCTATCTGCCCAGTCAGGCCATAATACTTAGCTGGGGGGAGCAGGAAAGGTGAACTGGGTCACACCCTCAGCGGTTGAGTAAGTGACATCTGGTACCTCTAAAGACAGCCATCTCCCCAGGGCCTGTGGAACAAGGTCAAATGCACTTTTTTAGGCAGTGCCCGGGCCAAGTAGACTACTGCAGGTTTTTCTCTGGATCTGGCTGGATCTTAATCTCATCTCTTTGAGGTGCTTTACTTGATATCCTCCTTCCTTTACTGTGGTTTGTCCCCAAGACTTTCTCTTCTTCTCTGTCCAGCTTGCTTTTCTCTTTGGTGTGTTTCCCCCTCTCTCCATTTAGCTTATCCCATTCCATCTGAATCCTCATCCAGGAGGGAGAAAAAAACCCAAAACACCTCTAAAAAGTTTTCTGTAGTTGTTTTTTTGTTGTTTCTGTAGACTGTTTCTGTCCTAGACTGCCTCTCTGTCTTGTTTATTTAGATGGCAATGTGGACAATCCATGGAAAGAAAACCAGCCTTGGAGAAGTTAAGTATGCCAGATTTCCTCAGAATGGGTGGATTTGGGGGGCAACAAATATGATTACTACTTTCATGTAAGAAGCTGGTATGTTTCTTAGTACAGACTATGCTCTATATGTTCAACAAAAAGGGAGCTAAGAAGACAATTCTACTCCTACATGGCTCCAGGCTTGGTTACTGAAACAAGCTCTGAATTCAGGCTCTGAGATTCAAATTCCAGCTAAGAAAATTTTGGCTTAAAGTAAACCTAATGCTTTGCTTACGTGCAGACAGATCTTTGGTGCTGCTAGCCTTCTATGAAACACTGCAAAAGGTGGCAATCAAATAAGTAGACATTCCATCTGTGTAGAGTGTATATAAGAGAGGAAATGGGATGCAATGGCTTTGTGCACCACAAGCTGTAACTGGAAGGGGTAGGGAGTAGAGAGTGAAATGTTTCTGTAAAATTTTGGGCTAAGATAGAGCGTTCATAAGGCATTCTTAACTCTCCCTGACGGTTAGTTCAGTGCATTTTATAACTTTCTCATGTCTTTACTTTAGATGAGCCCATTTCTGTTTTCAGAATGTGTCATTCTTACTTGCTATGGCTGAGTTGACCTGAGGGTTGGTAGGAGAATTAAGCTGTAAGTCTTCTGAGGCAGCAATTCTTTGTTTGCACTATATAAACATCAATATGGGTGGCAGCCCATAAATGAGATCTAGGCACAACTGCTACATGTGTGATACAAGCTCTAGACAAGTGTTCTGCATTGTTCAGTCTTTTCTGTTCTGAAGTGATACATTCTTCATTAGTCATGCCTTCAAGGTTTCATCTATGGGGAACAGTACTTCATAGCAATAAGGTTTTTTTGTTTTGTCTTTTTTTTTTTTTTTAAGATGGATATTAGCAGTGTGATAGCAGCCACTCTATATCTGAGATGAGCTGTGCAAAAATGAGAAATGTGAATCATATTTTAAATGAATTAAATGTGATGCATTCCATATGCAGGATGTATATGTTTCTCTCTGCATTATGAGTAAGATGCAGATCTCATGCAAGTCATGGGTTCTACATTTTTTGCAAAACATCTGTGACTTCTGACCTTTCCAGGCTTGTATGCATATGATTGAGAGCACTGGTGTGTTCACAAACTGTGGAACAAACTTTGCTGAGAATAACAGAGTAAATCTTGGAATGCATCAGAAAAGCTAATGAAGAGCTGGAGGCCAGCGACAACACTGAGTGATACAAAAGACCAGACCAATTTCCCAAGACATTGAGTTGATTTAAATAGACCAATTGAAATGGAGGCAGTCGGGGTTTCTCAGTTTTCCAGGTTATGATGCTGATGTTCCTAAAGTTATTCAAATGCAAGAATGATATGAAAGAGATGCACTGAGGTTCTTCCAAAGTATTTTATGCTGAATTCATACCTAGCACAAGCTGTGTCTACAGTGCATGCATTATTGAGTAATCTGTGAAACAGACCTGTGAGTACTGGCTGTCAGTGTGAGGGACACAGAATGAATTAGCATCGTTCAAATCCTTGAATTTAACTCCCGACAGTGGAGCATTAACATATTCCATAAGTGTCAAAGGTGTTTCTCTGTTCTGAATTAATTTTAACTGCTCTTGGATTCTTGCCTTGCTTGTCTCCTGGCTACTCAGAGCTGCACTTTCCCTCTTTCTGTCCAAGAGTGCATATTCTTTCTCTTTGAGTCTTAGTAGCTTTTCTTTGTTAAAGCTCTCTAATTTTGTTCACCTCTGTTTCATTTCTTCCCTCACTTGTTACCAAGCCCCAACCACCTTTTTTACAGCTAATCTTCATGCTTCTATTTGTAGTGCTTTACCTGTTCCTGTGTGTAGTGGTCATGCTTTCCTACTAAATTCTTTCCTGATGTCATTTTTTTGGCCTAGATACCTCCAGCATGGGCCTGTTGAAAGGAAACCCAGTTTAAAAAAACTAAATAGAGAGAAACCACACTAAACAAACCTAATGTCTTGAGATGGCATCTCCCTCAGATTACCTCTGCAGAGAGCTCTATACCAAACTCCCCAGAAAAAGGAAGTGTCTTCTGTGTTGTATAGAAAAAAGTGCTGACTGCTAAACGCTTCAGACTTGGTCACAGTTCTGCCACAGTCACTTTAGGAAAGGTACAGTCTTAACTTGACATACGTGAAATAGGTTAGATGACAGATCGAGAGTTTGGTGTCATTCTGAGGAGAATGTTTTACAGCATGTCTTCATCAAAGTTTGGCTAATGTGCTGGAGACGTAGCGCAGCTGCAGGATGCTTCTGCTTGCATGCTGTAAGAATGTGGTTGCCTATCTTCTGTTCCTTCTATCCTTTTGAACCTTGAAAGCTGAATTTAGGAAAAAAATCAAACTATTGTTTTGCAGCAGTCTAAGCAGGTGGTGCAGGATAACAGCCTCGTGCCAGGAAGATCATTGAATTTAGTGAATATATCTAAATTGCTGTAGGTTTCCAAGGGTCATCAGCTTGATCATGAGCAGGCTGAAGAAGGGTTGTAACTGCTTTTCTAGAAGCTAGAGGCAAAGACAGATACTAAAATGATTTGAATTTTTAATGAATAGTCCATATTATAGGTAGGCTATGATATGGAAAAGGTTGCAACCCTTAAACTTACACATTATGGACCCCAGATTGAAGAAAGCCTTATAGCTGCTGAGGGTACTTGATACTGCCCAATCAAGATCCTGACAATATTGCTGTGGCAGGAGTCACTAGATGACAACATTACCTGTATGCTTACAAATTCATATGTATGGGCATTGTCCAGCCTTTTAAGAAGCATGCCTTGCTCTTTGGAGATCTTTCTTCTTTTGTGGGAGCTCAGGCCAGGGGTGAAGCCATCTCTTTCCCACCCCTTTCTGAATGGGGAGATTACTTGAAAGCTGGTAACTGCACACAGAGTGTCAAATAAGTCTCTGTAACAGTATACCCACCAATTTCTGTTAATGTTACCATGCCAGAAATAAACAGTGATTTAGGAGTGTATATGTTCCCTACTCTGCTGTGCCTGCTGTCAGTGGGGATGTCATTGTGGGGGGTGGATGGGAGGCAGCAGTCAACTGGAGGTGTTGCTGTAGCCTACTCACCTAAATCTGCCAGCAAATGTGAATTAAGACCCCTTGTAATTCTTTGGCTGGAGGCTGTACTGCTTGGGCTTTACATCTGCTACCATTCAGAGAAGCTGAGAGTGTCCCTTTTCGTTTGGGCTTGGCAGGTTTTTGCACATGGCTCTGATTTTGAACTTGATTATAGGTATGTGCCATAGAGGTTATGCTAATCTACCAAAAAAAAAAAAGTGTTCATAGGACATCAATTTAGGATTTCAATACCTCAGTGAGAAGTGTACTTAAGAGTAGTGCTTGAGATTTAGCTGTTTACTATTGATTGAGAAATTGGCTGGATAAGGTATAGGATATTAATAAATACGAGTGCTAGACTTAACTCATTTTGCCTAAGTTTTCCATGTTACAACTCTACAGCAATATTTTAACAAAGGGTATTTTTCTTTAATTAAAATATTCATTGACAAAGTTATGACTGGTTCATGCAGGTTATGTGAAAATCAGAGCTGCTGAAGTATGCAGAAAGTTCCGCCTTCTCTGCCCTTTTTGCAGATGTTTTTTTCCTATTCTTAAATGTTTTGTCTGAAAAGTCTCAGTGAAAAAAATCTTAGGGGGACCTCAGTTCAGAAAAGCCCTGATGCAGTTAATTATTTCCTCTTAATTTACACTTGAATGGAAAATAACAAATAATAGGGTTCTGGGAGTAAACACAAAATCAGCCAAAAATTCCCCTACCACACTTTTATTAAAATACCACAACTGGGGCATATTTAGTTTAAATCATGACACTTTTAATAGCTATCAATAGTAGTATTTGGAATAGATTAGTAGTTTTCTTTCTCTCCATATTGTTCAAAGTTTCCCACTGCAGCGAGCACATTGTACTTTTTGTTCCTGCAGTTACATATCCTATCAGGAAAGCCCATCCCAGGCTCACATGTAGGACAGTTTTTTCTCGACTCCACAATCAGCAGAGTAAGTCTGAGAAACCATTTTTCTCTCATCTGTATCATGTTTTTTATATGTGAACCGATTCTTGAAGAAAATTCAAAGGTCTGTTGTAAGTAATATACTCTTGAAGTGGGAAATATTGTTAGGCATAACTTCATCACATAAATAAACAATAGAAATACAGATTTTATTTTTCCCACCAAAGAGAGAGAAAAAAAAAAGCAAAACAAAACACAAAACCCGTTTGGAGGTTATTGCATTTTATCCTATTATCCTGAAACAAAAGAAACTGTTGTGCAACGTGAGCTTTAGTGTAATATAGATTGATAGCTGCACAGCTGTGGTACTCTCCCCCTCCAGTCCCATAATCTTCTGTGTTGCTGTTCATCTCCACGGTTTCCATGCATAGATGTTTAGGAATAGCATATTACAGGGTTTAAAATAATCTTATACTAATAAAAATGCATCAAAGCAGGGCAGCAACTGATGGAGATCTATTGATAGTCACACTTTCTTTAGTGAGTGGTGACAAAAAAGGGGGGGGGGGGGAAGGATTTATTTTTTTCCTGAAGTACTGAACCCTCACTTTTTTTGGAGGTAACCTTTCCATAAAGAAAGCAGTTGATATTAAAACTGTATTCATTAGCAACAGCACTTACATGGGGTACTTGCCCTGTACTTAGCAAGATGCTGGGTCCAAGTGCCATTACTGAAAGTCCATGCTGAGGACTGCTGGGCCAACTTCCTTTGCAGAGCACCAGGATTTTTCTTGACTCTTATTTGCACTTGGCGAGGGCCTCTGGTGAGCACTAGTGCTGCTGCTCCTCATATTGAGTGAGGAAATTGAAATGTACTTGAATGAGAAACAGATGGCTGGAATTTAGAGATGAGTTAAAACTGCTCTAAGCAAAGGGCAAGAGTGATATAATTAGTCTGGTTTGTGACTTGTTTGCTTATGATGTATATTAGAGTCCTTTTTTATAGCTTTAAAAAGTAATAAAAGAAAAACAAAATGAATGTAGATACAAACATAACTCTTGGATTTGAGCTTTACAGTTCACTCTTACATGTAAAATGTCCCAAAGTGAAGTGTCAGAGTTTGATTCTCTCTGCAGGTCCAGGTCTTGCAAAGGTATGATTTCACTGGAAGCAGTAAGATGATTTTGAACTGAGATGGACATTAAAAGACAACAGTGAAATTGCTTCTGCTCCTCCTGCTGAAAATTTGGCTAGCATCATTGCTTTAATAATAAGAAAATTAAAATACATAATAGAATCTGTTGTCTTAATTTTGTAGAAGCCCAGGTCACTAAGTTATCAGTCTTGTATCCATCTGTGTTAAAGACCTGAATTTGATTATGGTCTTTTTTGTTTCTGCAGTGACCTGTTCGTTTTATTATCAGCACCCTTAAATAACATTGAAATGAAAACATGAGGAGGAGGCTAATGGTCTTCATTGCTTTTTGGATGCTTTATCCAGCACGGACTTCTGTTTCAGGAGCATGGTAATGCTGATATCCACTGCACTGATCAGTTGGTCTGTGTAACAATCCTGAATGACTCAGAGAGCCTTGGTTTTCAGAATGTATATAGCAATAGAAAACAAAAATTAGTTCACATGCCGAAGACAAGACTTTTTGTCCACAATGCTTTTTCTCATCTTGTCCTTCGAAGTCCTTAGCTCTTAGCTGAGATACACTGTATTTTAAAAAGCATTGGTATGAATGGGTGCACTAAGGCCTGTGATCAGATGAACACAAATCTGCAGATAGTTTATTTCTGTTAGAGCTGCAGGAGTTGGAGAATAATTTGTGTCAAAGTATAGCAGAAGAACAGAGCAATTTTATTGCTGCAAACAGCAAAATGTTCAGCATACTCAGACTGCTAGTTTCAGAAGCATAGGTGAAAGGGATAATGAAAGCTCAACCACCTCTTTGGTGCCACAGATTCATCTTGTTTGGCCAAGATGACTTTAAGTTAAGGGAGAGAACTCTGACCTCAGCAGTGGTTATGATGGAAGAGATGCAGGCTACTATTTATTGTATATTGTTTATTTTAAGGCAAGGATACTGTAGCTAGGAAAACAATTCTGAAGTGGTCAAATAGTTGTGTGTGTAAAATGTGAGATTATTAGAGGATTTTGGCAAAACTCGTGTGGAAAATTGAGAGCATGTTCTCAGGACCAGCACACTTTTTATTCTACAGTTTTGCAGAGGACCTTCATCTGGAGCTCCTAGATGTTACTGGATAATGGATTATTTGAATTAGTAATAAAAAAATACTAATTTGAAATATTTATCTTTTTTTTTTCCCCAGAAATGAAGTTTTGTTGTATTTGTGGTATTTCATAGGAACATAAAGGTCATGAGCATTTGGTTTGGGTTTTTTTTGGGTTGTTATTTGTTTTTTAGGTTTTTTTTTTTTCCATCAGGGTATACTTGTTTCTTTCCATCCTTTGAAATATCTTAATTTAGACTTTATCTTTAAAATGATAGAAAATATTTTTAACGCCTTACTGTTTTAATGTACAATACACATGTTTAGTGCTGTGATATATTTTTATGGTTATAAATGAACTTTATTCAGATCTTTCTAGAAAGTTTAAAAACTTTAGACTATCTCTTAAAATCTCTTTTGTTTCCCCCCTACCAAAACAAATTCTGACTTCTGACTGGCTTTCCATATAGCAAAGGCGAGTAGGACATCCAGTCTGCTCATTTAGATGCTTCTCTGCTCTGAGACGTGAGTGTCTACATTAATTGCTTTAAAGGTATAGGATGTTTCTGGTAATTTATGGCAAAATGGCTCAATGTGACTGACTGCAGCTACTCATGAATATCTGGACTACCTGCACATCTCTGAAGAGTAATGAGGAGTCAGTATTTCAATTTCTCTGAGAAGGAGAGGAAAAAGTCTGAATGGGAAAGAGTGGTGGGGAAGTGAAGACCCAGAAGCTTGGCCTTGGTGTATGGTTTGGCTTTCTGGTTATCCCTGAGCGCATTGACAGAAAAATCTTCATTTGAATACCTGGAAGTCAAACAGACACATTATTTGAACAAGGTCTTACTGCATTGCTGAGACTTTCAACAATATCAGAGCTCTTAGGTTTGCTTTAAGAAGTGGCTTTCATCTGAATCCAGGTGGGATTTCCATAGTGTCCCTGCCTGCACAAAATCAACAAATGCAGTGAGCCTTTAAAAACATTTCTGCTTGTGAAGAAGGGGCCACAAAGGTGACAAGTTAAAGCTTGTTGCTGCTAATCCAGAGTGTGCAGTCACAATATTAACCAGCCCAGAGAAAAGGCATTTGGCCAGGTGTATCACAGCAGTTCTCAGGGGGCTTGCTTGTTTTTCCCTCTGCCTTTCTGCCTGTTTTCTTCCCAGTCAGTTGCAGAAGCTGCCAGGTTATCCTGACCGTAGTACAGCTCAGACTGCTCATTGGTGCAGGAAAGTCGCTGTATTTCTCCTTTAGTTTGCTCTATGTCTGATCTGGCTTGCCAGGCAGCTGGTGTGGCCTGAAACAGCTGAACTTGCACTGCCCTCTGTTAAGGAAATGCTTGAGGCATTGTCAGCTTTAGGACAGATTTAAGTGTCTGTTGTGCTAATTAAGTTGTGCAAAGGAGCCTCAAAAATGCTCAAGATCTGTGTGTCTGGCTATTATGACTTTTCCAAGTAATTACTAATGTTTGACATGCTGGAACTGCCAGTTTTTGAATTGCTATTTTGTTATTGTAAAATTACAGTAAGAATTATTTTGTATCCATAGCATTCTCTAAAATTGAAAGTACAATTAACAAAAAATCAAATTTTCCAGCTTGATGCAATGAAGCATCTGCAAAAATACTCTAGAGGACATGATGATAACCACAATCTGCAGCTGTTGTGTTATTGAGAGCTGATCTCAGATTTGTGCTTAATGCTGATTTCAGCTTTGTACTTCATGTAGGGATTCAACTTTTATTTAATAAATTTCTTATAAAATATTATTTCAAATTATTGCATCCACTCTGAACATGGGATGAATTTGAGAGTCTAGAAAAAAGTTTGTTATCAATGAGGTCATTTACTAAGCAATTTTTAATTGGAAAGTTCATCACTGTGCACTATTTTTCACACAGGATCTCCAAAACATAATAACAGTTAAAATTGTATTTTACCATGGTTAAAATTAATTTAAAACTTGGGGGCAGGCTATGTTTGAAGAGACATATTTAGAAGTAAAAATGACTTGTTACCATTACTTATCAGACTGGAACATGGCAGCAGGGTGCTTTCCACCTTAGAAATTACCCTCTTCAGAGTTTCATGAGGTTTTTTTTTGGTAATGATGGAGTTCAAACTTAAGGATCCTAGAACAAAGACAGCTTTAACTCGAGTTTGTACAATTAGGAGTCTGGGTTTGTAGCATTACTAAAGATGATTACAGTGTTACACTTTACCATGGAAGGGCACCCAACAATCATTAGGCTCCTTTTGCGAATCAAAATCCTCATGCATAGCTTTCCACTAGGAAACATCTGTTCCTGAGTGGTCTGACTTTGAACCTCAACTTCCTATCACATTCAATGCAAAGATGTCTCCTGATGGTGCTTATTAAAGAAGAAAAAAAAAAAAAAAGAGAAAAGTATGCTTGGTTAATAATGCCATGCTTTGGGGATTTCACTTGTCATCTGTGGGGTCATGAAAGAAAAACTTCCCCATGATGAGTTATAATTTGATGCGTGGTTTTTGGGTTCTCTGGTCTTTCTCTGAAGCACAGAAGACTAACCACAGTAAAAGAAGGGATTTAGGCAATGTACATTCTTTGAGCAGCATTACATTTTCAGGGCTCTGGTTCATGTTTTCTTGTAGACATGTTTGGTTCTATGACTACTAGCTTTTGGGTCAAATCCCTTTTGATGGTCAGGATCTATTGGATTTTTTTCTCTTCAGTGCAAAAACAATGAACTATTAATTCCTTGAGCAGGCAGAAGGCTGCTCCAGTTCAAACTGAGAAGGATTAGTTGTCTCTGCAATTCAAATATGAAAACTTAATTCATAGCCTCTAATCTGATGTTGCAAACGAATAAAACACTTTTCTACGACATACTTATAATGGAACCCTGCAAGTCTGATGGGTTCTTACTCTTTCTGCAAAAATGTAATGAAAACCTTCCTGCCACTTCTAATTTGACTGGCCACCAAGTACAATGTTGCTTCAAGCCTCTCCATTAACATGTGCTGAAAAGTCCAAGAGTTGCACATAAAACTGTGATTAAAATATTCCATTACACTTGAAGAAAAGTTTTCCCGAATGAAATGACATTATGATTTTATGGAACTGTCATCTACAACATAATAGACTTTTCTGATATTTGATCCTAGAGATAAGAAAACACAAAATTCTACTGCAAAGGCAATATTGTAGCACAGTTTAGAGAAACTGACAGAAAGCAAGAAGCTAGAGTTAATGGTTTTATGAGTCTTTGTATACTTCTGGTCCTCTACAACAAAGCTTTCTTGTTGGAAGTCCAATGAACTTTGTGACACTAAAGCTTATAGCTATGTGTTGGACAAATCAACAACATCTATTTGAATTTAGACCTCTGAGTTGGAAGGTGTCTTCCGTACAAAATCTAAAAGTGGTCTAGACTTAAGTAAACTTTGGTTAAATGGAAACTAAAATTAAGTTTGTACCTAAAGTCTGTTCAGAGTCACTGTGGTGTATCAACAGTTAAGTACCCTTTTAGAGAGAACCAATTTTATTACTGCTTTATTTGTGTGGAGCTATTTGAAAGGGATTTTGCAAGATGCAAGAGAAATAGCTGCAAGTACAGTTAAATTTGTAGCAGAAACCCTGATGCATGAAATTTGAAGATTGGAGGCAAAACTGGACTCTGCTCTTAGAAGTGGGGTCCTTAGAGTTCTCCGTTTAATACAAGCAGTAAAGAACAGCTGCTGTTCCTGTAAATCAGAGCTCCATCAAGAATTGAGAAGGTGAATGTACTATGCAAGAGGAATGCAGTGCAAGAAAACTAGAATAGGAATTGTTTGCCTTTTACTCAGAACCATAATGGTGATGGAAATGCAGTGGAATAAAGGAGAGGTGGAGCAAAAGAGACCCAGAGAAGAAAACCCTTGAAACTGGAGTGCTAAGCCTTTACAATATCCAGTGTACATGGACTGCAGAAAAACAAAACCTGAAGAGGTAGTCTATGTTTTGTCACTTTTCTGAGTGAGGGATGTTAGTGACTTTTTCTTTATTTTTATTTTTTTTTTCCTTCCCATTTTCTGTTCCATCTTCACATCTCAGGGTATTTGTGCTCCTGCTGCCTGCAAATGGAAGTAGCCAATAATGGCTGTATGAGAATGTGCATGTAGCAAGTAGCTGGAGTCAGATCCCCTTGGTCTGTTGTATTCATTCAAAGCTCAGAATGTCAAAATTTCCATCTGTGTGTAATTGTTACTGGATTTCCCAATTTCCTTTTTTTTTTTTTTTTTTTTTTTAATTGTGGGGTGGATGGGGAGGGGGTTTGAGTGGAGGACATAAACCAGATTAAGTTACTTATACCATAACCCTGTTCTCTGGGCCTCTTTCACCTGGGTGTCACTTGAAGTAGCCAAAACAAGCTGTGATCAGGCTTGCTGCACTGAATACAATTGCTAATATCCAGTTTCTTAACACTTTGCTGGAGGTCTTCAGAATTTAATGGCTAAACACAAACCTACCTATACAACAATAACTGCTCCCTAAATTCTATATAATATCACCCTATCAAGGCAGGAAGAATGAAAATCACTATCAAGTCAGTAATAGTATTTTTGAATTATTTCTCTGTAAGCTCTATGATTAGTCTTTGAGCTATAATAAAGCAGTAGTCATTCTAGATTTTTTCAGTGGCTGCTCGTGTCTTTGCCACACTGTATGCCATGCAGGTCTGTGATCTACAGGGAATTGTCTAAACAAAGAAGTGAGATAGTCTCTGTAGTTTTAGTGTCTAGGAACTTCTCCGTAAGTACTTACATGAGAAATGACACTGTCCCTTGTTTTCTAAGCATAATAAATAAAAGAATGAGTGACTAATGCATTTCTTTTTTTTTTTTTTTTTTTCTGGAGTTTTGAGTAATCTGCGAGATTGATTCAAAATTTCTTTGATGTAGTTAGGAAGTTGGATTTTAATGTTGTGGTGTTGACTCCTTTATGTTCTTTCTGAAGTCTGTGAAACATTTGCTATGACTTGACAGTGATCATTCACGTTTCCTGTCCCTTCAATACAAATTTGGTTCTGCTATCAATATCCTGTCTTTGCTACTGTACTATCTCATGGATTGCTATCAATGCTTGAAGAGTCTGTCAGCTACATGTATGATAAATCTGCTGCAAAATGGTAGATTTTTAATTTTCCTGGAAAGTTTTTTTCTACCTCTAAATAAATGTTTATTTTGAAATTGTCTACTCATCCCTCTGACATCCAGATTTATGAGTAATCTGTATAATTGCTATAGAGAAAGAATAACTATAATAAAGGAGGTTTGAGACGTGGTAGACTGAGCAATGGTGAATACCAGAGTTACTGGTCAAGGTATGTTTGAGTAGTTTGATTGTCACCTATGTGGTATAGTGGGATTAAAAGATTTTTTTCCCCAAGATAAAATCTTAGACAGACAAACTCTTCTCCTCTCAGCATATTTCCTTGCTTTGCTTTGTGCTCAAAGCTGTGCTGTACCAGTTTACTTGAGACCTTATAGAGAAATAGGGAAGGACAAATGGTGTGTTTAACTTATTCTTGTGGACTATGTTAGTCCCAAATGGCTAAACCTCTTTGTCTTTGTTGTAAAGGATCAAATCCTGGAACAGCCTCACTTAAGAAAAATAAGTAATCTTAAGTCATTGAGCTGAACCCTGAGTTTCGTGAGAGACAACTCTTGTTTTGGTTTGTAGGACTGTGCTGGAACTGAAAAGACTCTTGGCACAATATAGGGCTGAATAACAACATTGAGATTTGGCCTCTAGGAATTTCCTGTTTAAAGAATTCTGGGCTTGGCCATGAACTTCATATATGCAGTGCACACAATGCCAAAAGCATGTACTCTCTTTTACAAAGCTGAGGGAACTGAAGGCACTCCTGGATTTTAGCAGGATTTGTAAAAACTTCTACAGCTGATAGGTAATGATGTTGTATCCATAGCACATGACTTGCCATAATAACGTGCACAGTGCTGCATAACAATCAAGTGTAATCTGTAGCTTTCCTTAGGATAGCTGAAGTTTGAATATAACTGATAATAAAAAACACTTTTTTTTCTGCTTTTGTGATTGATTTCTGATGCGTGTAATTTGAGGATATGGAGTATGGAGCAGCAAAGCATGATAAATTTTTAATTTGGAAATAAATATGTAAAGCTGCTGTGGTTCTTTGAAATAAGTAAAAAGACTACCTGATTTCAGCATAATTTTTACTTCCCTAAAACCAGTTGATCCTAAATTGTTGCAGAAGTTGCTTCATGACCATCACCTGGGTACCTATTCTTAAAACAAAGCTTTGCTCTGATTACAAACCATACCCCAGACATTTAAATGCACATCCTGTATAGCCCTGAATCCAGTAAACATTTAAGCACAATTTACAAAAAAAACCCTCAATAAAATGTCCTAGGAGAAGATATCACTCAATTAGATGCCTCAGTCCTGGGGACAGGAGGAGCTAGTGGCCAGAGGTTCAGCATAGAGAGATTTGGGCAGGATTTTGAGTTCTTTTCTTTTGTGCTTCTTGTAAATGCCCAAATGTACAACCTCACAACCTTTTTACTCAGCTTGGAGGTATCAGGTGTATAAATTTTCCTCAAAATATATGGTCATTGCTGTTTTGCACCTGCACAGTGTATTCTAGGAAAGGGCCACTGTTTCTGTTGAATTATTGCAGGTTGATTGGCAGGGGGTGGTTTTAGGATTTAGGATGAGAAGCCTCTTGTAGCTTGGACTCCTTCACACTTCTAGTACTGGTGGCTTTTTTTTCCCCAGCTAGATTTGTGTCTATCTCATAATTATTTCCCCCAACCTGTTTATGAGAATATTAATGGGCTCAAGTAAGAACTCACAAAAGCCAGTGTTTGTGTGCATGCACATAAGGTGTGTGCATACACTTTCTTCTTATGGATATATCTTGTCACTCAGTCAACAGAAGAATTTAGATTAATGTTACTTCATTTATTCTTGGCACATTTGTGCTGTTTCTTATTCCATTGCACTCTTTAGGCTTGTGGTGCCTGCTGGTATTTGGTGCAATAGTTCCTGAGTGGTTCCACAGCTGGCCTCCTGTCAGAATAAGGGAAAATAAAACATTTGGAAATGGTCTGACATGATGATTAAATTACTTTAAGGGTTCCTGGTAGCCTTTTCAATTTAAGACTTGGGAAATGGCTGTTATTGATCTACTAACAAATTTCTTCATCGTTATATGATACACAGATACTAACAGGTTCCTGGTGTTCTCCATTGCTGTTACTTTTCCACTGCCTGAATCTTTTCCCACCGTTTCTTATGTTCAGGCTTTGCACTCTGTTCTCTTTTGAGCTTTTGGAGACATTTGAAATTGCTGAAGCTTTCTAAAGAGAACTCTATCAGTCCTTGTTGGCCAGAATTAATGTTGTCTAAATATTTTTAAGGTGTTCTGGTGTCCTTCTTCCCTTAAGTATCTTAACAGATTTAAGCATATTTTTACTGTGAACCCTTTGTGGTACAAGAAGGAAAGCTCCATCTCTGGGCTGTGGTAATGGTGGGATCAGCCAAAGTTTGTGATAAAAGGCAGATGATGTTTCCCACTGACTGGAGGTGTTTAAGGGCTGTGAATCCCCTTTACAGATGATCAACTTGCTCAGGACTACCTCCTTTTCAGCATTTCCTCTTGGCTAACTTGAGTGGCTTCTTGCCTCACGCTTTTTGTGTGAATTGCCATTTTTGACAACAATTTCTTCTGATGTGCTCTACAGAGGGTGTTGGGTCTATTTTGGATTTCACTAGATGCCAATCAACTTTTAAGCATAGGGTTGAGGATGGAGCTCACTGTTGAGTCAGGAGGCCTTGAAAACTCTACCACTGTAGCACTAAAAGTTGTTTCCACTATGTGCTTGAACCAGCAAAACTTCATGACTTCTCAAAAAAAAAAGAAAAAAAAAATTACTCTTACCCAACTGCAGGATGATAAAGTTTTCTATTTATTTAACAAATAATCTTTTTGGTCTAAGCCGTGTTTACTTTTTGTGACAGTACCTCTTCACAGAGTTTTACTGAGGCATTGTCCATGCTTACAAACTTTGCCAGCACTAGCCAAGAGCTTTAAAAAAATAACAAAAACAACAATAAAAATATATCCAGGAACTATATTAGGTAAACTTAGATGAAGAGACGGTGGCTGAAAAGTCCTTTTGACACCACTCCTTACTTTGTTTAAGCGGTGATATATGTACAGAAAGGGACCATTTAGTAGGTGACAGCTTTACCTCCACTTAAAAGATTTGACAGTGACCAGATAGGAGCTCTGCTTAAACTGTCTGCACTTGGAATATGAATTCTGCAGGGCTTCAAACTAACTTGGTTTAGAAGGGCCTTCCTTCAGGGTTTGATTACAAAGAGCAAAATGATAGTGCCGCTCTGGATGTAAAGGACCACAGGGCACACTCATGAATTCCACAAGCAAAACTAACTGAACATAGGAACTTAGCAAAAGAGAAAAGAAGCAAAAATAAGTACCTTTTATTGCATCTTCAGGTGATTTTTGTAGGCAGATGGTAATATGGGTACCAATCTTCATTGTTCCTGTACTTGTAATCAAATACATGGGGATGTACTGAAAACATAGGAAATAAGAGGCTTTTTAAACTGGGTCCATTTTCTCAACCCTGTTGAAATGCGAGAAGTAAAATAAATAGAGGAATAGAAAATTAACAAAAGGAAAAGAAGAATAGAAAACTGCAGAGCACATGAAGCATAAATGACACGGAAGTGGAATGATATCAAAGATGTATAAAATAAATGGCTGAGAAGGTCCACATTAGTCTTTTATACACCCTTCACTGTTGAATGAAGGGATTCATTGAGTACTGCACCCTCCTCCAGGGGTATATAATATTAGTTAAGTATTATAATTCTCTCTTGGTTTTCTCCTTCTTTCCCTCATAGGAGAAAAGTAGCAAAATACAGTTTTCTGGCAAAATCTTCAGTAGGACTCTGAATAAAATATTTGCTTTTGTTCTTTTTTCCTGTCCAAATTTTAGCGACATGAGACCTTTCTGCTGTGTATGTCAGGCAGGGTAGCTGAGTCATTCTGAATAAAAGGGAAGTACAGTTGACCTGCCATTGTTAGAGTGCCCTCAACACAGCTGTTTTTGTTACACATGTGAGATCTTTTCTTCTTTGCAATACTATTCTTGTCTAGGTCTGCCCACTTGCTTGTGTTGAAAGCTGGTTTGAAATTCAAAAAATACTGTGAGATGTTAAGACAAGATTTTATATAAGAAAAGAGTTATTGAAATGATATCTTCAAGATAGCATCTTATCTCTTGGGGTGCAGTGTTGCAGGTGCTTTGCAGCAAAAGATAATGAATATAAACTGGTAAATAAATTTTTAGAACTTTTTTTGTTCATGCTTTGTAAACAGTTTAATTCCCTCCCTTCCATCTGCCTTTTCTAGAAGCTTCATGGGTGCAATAGTGTAAAATTAGCTACTGAATCTTTGTAAGGAAGCTCCAGGAAACAGATGATAGGCTTTCAGGCTAGATTTTCAAAACACTTCCCCAGCAGAGATTTATTCTGTAATGGATATTCAACAGGGAAGTAGTACATTATGTTGCTGTGTCCCTTGGATGGGGAATAAACCAATTTGAATTGAATGTGTTATGCTGGAGAAGGGAATGCAGTATTTCTCTGGGGGGGGCTGTGGCTGAAGTCATTCACTTTGTCCTAGATTCTGGAGTGAGAGTCCAGAGAGATGATTTCATGTAGCTCTATAATGAATGACATTTGGAAGAAGCTCCTTCAGGAATGCTAAAAATATCTTGCTCTGTTTAGCCCTTTTATTTCCCTGTTCTAAACAGGTCAGATGGCTTGATAAGGAAGACTTTTGGAGAAAAAAAACCCAAAAACTACTGTGTATCCTTGCATCTATATTAGGTATGTGGGGAACTACTGCCAGAAAGAATTCCTAGACCTTCAGTTTTAATGGTATGTTCAGCTCCGTATTTATAGTATTGTTCTTTCCTCAAGTAAGCATGCTAAGGATAAAGCTTATCCCTGCCTCCTGTTTTTTCCATGCATTATTAACATTTATACTCATTTGTAATGTATATTTGTTTTATATAACAAGACAGTGTGTGGATATACTGAATCATTGCATCACTATCAGGAAGGGGTGGGGGTTCAGAGCTTGCTGTTTCTGACCTTACAGTTCTCAACATAAATGACTACTGTAACTACAGGTTCTGGTCAAATTACAGAAATCATATGGGAAGAAAGTATTTATTTGTCCTTTGAAATAACAGATGATATGTGAACACCAGCATACAGATTAATATGGACCCTCTTAGTACTTGCACAAGAGGTCAGGCTGTAAGTTAACTGGAAGGGGAAGGTACAAGTGGTAGTATGCTGGCATAAGGGAGTGGGTAGCCTGGCTTGAAGCAAAGGTAGCCAAGAGGATTATTTGAAAAATTTAGAGGCCTAAGCATCCATATTCTCAGCATGTGAATTCATCTTCATTCTCTAATTTTGATTTCTTTCTTTAAAATAAGATATCTCAATTGTTTGATATTGAATATTTTTCTGTATTTGCTTGGACTTAGGAATATTCAAAACAGTTTTTCTTTCATAAGAATCCTCAAGACAGTTTTTGTGGGACTTACTTATGTATTTTTTGTATTCTGGAAGCAGACTGATAGGTTTTGAAGACAGAGAGGACTGCTTGGATCACCTAGACAGATGTCTTATGTAAGACTTCCTTGAATTATTTCTGTCTGGAACTAGAGGAAGTCTTTCAAAAACAATAAAGGCAAAAATCTTCAAGTCTTGATTTTAAGTAGAGATTTCCTTTATTAAAAAAACCAAGAAAGTTGCCTTGATTTGTTGAGTTTCTGAGAATTATTCAATCCATAGCATTTTAAGGCGGTTCTGATTGTTAATCTTTTTCTGTTCTAATCTTGCTAACAAATTTGATTCATGAGCAACAGAATTAGGAGATCAAGCATTTACTATGGATAGGTAACATTTCAACACCTTTTGCTCTTCCCTCCTCTGAAGGTGCTCCTAGATACCCCATCTGAGCAAGGGACTATTGTGCCATGCTAATTCAGAAGGATGTATGAATTGACTGTCCAGATGTCGTGGACTCACTGCTTATGGTTTCTGCATGCTTTTCCTCAAGTGCAGAGCACTAAGTGAAATCTGTTAGCCATGTTTTTTTTACAAAACTTGATCTTTGAGATTTCTATTCAGCTTCTAAACTTAAAATTGCCCAGTCAATTCAAAGCTTACTGGAAAGGGGTACAGGCAGGAAAGAAACAGCCAGATTTGTGATAGTCATGTCTAAGTCCCATTCCCTTCTTCATCTAACTGACACCTGAAAAAATCTTAAAAGCTGGAGGTGTGAAAGACTTAATATTTCTAATCATGGCTTTGACTTGAGCCCAAAGATTCAGACATTCCCTAACTTTGTATTTTATGGGAGATGTAAACTTTTCATCTGGCTCTAGTTCCCGGAGGATGTGAACATGATTATCTTTGGTAAATGTGAAGTTGTATCATGTATATTGGGCTCTCTCTAATCATACTAACCATGTCTTTCTCTGCTAATACAGCATGATTTTCTCTCTGGGCTTTTTCATGGCAAGTAGAGTATCCCACCTTCCAAATTTATTTCCAAAAGCCAAACGTGTTGTGTCATTTCATTTAGCAAATCTAACATCAATTGAGAATTCAGTACCACGTGGTCATGGTAGACAGAAAATTTCACAGACATTAAGATGTTTTATGGCTTTTGGATTTGCTGAGAACTAAAATTGTAAGAGGCACCAGACATTAATGATCATGGAAACTAAACTGCTGCTATGCTGCGGAAGGAGAAATTATTCCTCCTGGTCATGGGTAGAAGTGATGAAGCAACAAACTGAAAGGAGTCAACAGCACACTGCCCACTGGCAGTTGCTTTTGGACTGTGGCTATAATGATTTTCCTTACATTAGTAAAAAGATCTTCCATCTTTATTATAGACAGAACTGGCAATAATAATAATAATTTCTCCCATTAATGAAGGTAGAGTCTATTTGAGCAGTTGTCAACATTCATTTAAATTCCTATGTTGGAGATTTAAACTGGCACAGGCAACTATTACTGAGGTCATAAGAGCGTGCTGCATTTCTCTTGTCTGAAGATGGCTAGCCAATCTGTAGTGCTGCATGCGTATGTGCTATATTTACAGCACCATCTATTGTTGCCAGTGCTGATGACCTGGAGTACTCCTGTCCAAAGGCAACAGGCTCTAGGAATGCAATGTATTTCATAAGTCTTCGCCTTTTCACACACAGAAATATAAGTAATAATAGCCTTGGCTGGTTTACACAAGACACCATTAAAATAATCAAACAGAGAACACTGAACTTGTGTCAGAAGCCTAATTAAGAATCAAAACTTGATTAAAAAATGGTTGCTGTTATGTCCAGAATAACAGAAGGTGAATGAATGTTTCTGTCACTGCTGTTAGGTGCAACAGCATATTTAAAGATCTACCATTTAATCCAGTGACAGGGAAACAGACACATAGCAGGTAACAAGTACTGTCATTGTCTTTTTGGCATTCACTTTATATTCAATCGTGTGAGTCGTCCCATGGCTTGAAAGGGAAAATATTTATGTTGAGCAAGGGTGAGATGCCATTCTGGATAGGGTCCTCTGTACATGCAGGTAAGCAATGCTATATGAGTAATAAGATTTGTGGAAGGATGTGTTATGTTCTGAAGCATATATGGCAAACCTACTGATCTCACTTTGCAGGAATCTAACATACTTTATCCTGAAGAGGAGGAGTTTGTACTTTAATTTTGGATTCCAACTTTCTTTTTAAATTGAAATAATACATGAAGCTGCTATCTTAGTTTGAGAATCTCTATGACTGCAAACAAGTTGACCTGTTTTGGATATAGAATCTATTTACACTGGTTGAAGACACTAACATCCCTATGCTTCAACATGGCCCATCAGTTGGAACTTGCAGTGTGCATAGTTCTTCACTGGCACATAAAAAAAAACCTGTCTGAATTAGCTTGCAGCTGTGCTCTCGTGAGCCTTAGGTCAGTAGTTGCCAGTATGCAGATGGTGATGAGAACCACAAGACGCTTCCGCTCTTAATTTTGTCAGAACCAGGCAAGCTAATAATTTTTCTACAGCTTAAACAACTCTGGATTTCTCTTTGAAATCTGTAACTGACCTAGATTGCTAGAAATTCAGTCTCAGAAATTTAGGTTTGACTTTCAGGTTGGCATTAAAATGCTGGTGTAATTTAGGAAATGTTTTGAGCAGCAGTAACCTTAATGTTGCTTCTTCCCTGTGTCTGCACAGATGTTTAGGTGCTTTGTTTTGCAGATTCTGTTTGACATACACAAACATGATGTACACAGTTAACTCTAAGCAATATGAAGTGTGAATGAGTGGCCAAGAGCAGAGATGGCTTAAGATGACTTGTGCAGTATTGTTGCTGAAAGTGTAACCACAAGCTCAAGTTCATGCTGCTTCTGGTAACAAGTACAATTTTAGATGCTCTGGCTTCCCATTGGGTGGTTGGTATGGGATGGAAGATTAAAACCAGCTAAAGGGCATTGTATAAATTAAATTGTAATAACTTAAACCTTGAATTTGCTGGAGTTATGCCTCTGATTTACTTAACACCCTCATAAGGAAGTGATGGAAACAGAAGATGAGGTTCCTCCAGGCAGTGAAAAACTAATTGAAAGGAGGATGTTTTCAGTGATTCTTGGTCATAATAGCTTGCCCTTGAGAAAGGCTCTGTGGAAGTCTTCCTGGATCTTGGTTTTGTTGAAAATTTGCACAATCTGGATGATGCATTTTAAGTTTGTAGAAGACACCCAAACTGAATTTGCTAAAGGATTACTAGAATTTGAAGAGAAATTGAAGAAACAGTCTGAAGAATTTGGATGTACTTCAGTAGCAGTAAGTCCGCAAGAGGGATGACTCGAACAGGCAGCAGTACAGATGCAGGAGAGAGAATAATGTAGATAGCTGTTTAGTAGAGAAGCATTTGGTGCTGTTGTGGCTGAACAGCTGAACCAGAACCAAGAGTGTCATGTGATTGTAAACAGGAAAAAAACCCCAAGTGCTATAGAAGCATGTAAGAAGTCACAGCTTTGTAACCAGCATAAAATAAGCCTTCTGATTTCACATTACTCTCCTGGGTTTAAGTTTTGGTTGCAGGTATAGATCAGCTGGGGAGAAGAATTAAAAGAGAGGTTTAAGGGATTAAAACCAGGTCTGCACAGAATATTGAAATCAGGCTTTCTTAACCTACATGACAGAGGAATGAGAGAGGAAATCATAGTTTTGAAGTATGTACCAAACAGCTGCAAAGAGGAAGGGATCAATCTAATAATCATGTCCTTGGCACTTAGGAGAGGAAATTAATGGGCATAAACTAGTGCAAGAAAAGCTCAAGTCAGTTTTTTCAGCTGGTAAATATAGATGGTAAAGCACAGGTAAAAATTGCCTGAGGAAGTGGTAAAGGACCTCCACTGATAAAAATCCCAATAAGTTAGATAACCATTAGGCAGGAAAGACATAGGTAAAGTTCATCTTACCCTGGGACAGTGAAATGCCCTGTATGACCTTTCAAAGAACATTGCAGGCTAATTTTTCTATTATTCTATAACCAGTTGTCCATACTTACAAGTAGTACACAACCAAACTGCAGGAAAAATACTGCTTCATGTGTGTTTTGGTCCAGACATAAGCTACTACTTTGCACCAGTTACAGCTGATGACCCCCCAAGTATGCAGACTCACTGGCCATGTCCAGAAGCTGTGCCCATTGGCATAATGTTTTCCATTGAGAAAATCAATGACTTTACATATAGGGGAAAAAGACAAAGAAAGTGTTAATAGAATGCTTTCTATCAAGACCAAATGGATGAATAATGAGTTTATTGCTTTTTAAACTGCTTATAAAAAAAAGTCCACAAATAAATGTTTGTTTTGTCATTTATGTGTTGCCACTTTATAAAGCTAAACCAAGATTACTTATAAACCATGCCAAGCCCACTGTAAAATGTTCAAATTTGGGATGAAGAATGTTAAATAGACTGAGAATTGTCAAGTATCAAATATTTGTGATGTAGACCAAACATTTAATTTGAAGGATTGTCTGACCACTGTTCTTTCATTGAATGTACGTAATACCTTTACTAAGCACATATTTGTGGCAGCCATCTAGGATAACTTCTGTGTGGAGGCCTGATGCTGATCTGAATAAAAATGGGATGCAATATGACATGCAGTATTTATTATTGAACCTGGAGCTTAATTGATATCAAGGCTGGTGTTCCCTTCAATATTCCTTCCAGAAAAATGTGGAATGTTTAGACGTGGAAGAAAACTGTGAGTGTGTGCTGGTTCTGTCTTGTAACTAAGAGACATAAAATACAAAGATCAAAAGAACTGCAGAGTGCTATAGGATGCACTCCACTTCAAAGGCACTCCAAGTAAAGCACCTGTATCTTTTACAAACCAAGCCGTATCTCCTAAGCTTCTGCATGTTCCCTACATTTTCCATCTCTATAGAAAAAAGTTGCCTAGTTATAGTTCCTACAACAAATTTCTGCCACTAATTTCAGCAAAGCTTTGTATTTGGGGTAAAAGTAGATTTGCCATGCCAGACTGTGAGTATGATTTCCTGTGATGTTTCAGCTCATGAAGGCACCAAGCTCTAGAAGGAAAAGGAGTTGCACTGAAAGATGGTGTTGATGGTGTTGTATGTATTGGGAGAGACAGTTTGCTGCAATATAGTAGCTTCGTGGATTCTCCCATACGGATTTTAGGAACATTGACCTTCACATCTCTTGATCTCTTTTAAATATCTGGAGATTTATAAGAAGAATCAAGGATATTTTACTCTTTTCAGATACTCTATATCTTTTCTCCTCTGTGTCTGAGGTCCTTACATTTTGAGGAAAGACAAAACTATACACTCAGAGGATATAGGATCGTATAGGATCAGAAAATAGTTCATAGCTTAGTATGTGTACCCTTAGCTTGCGAGCTGCATGTCTCTGGATCCCCCTAGCCTTACGCTTGAACCAACAGTGTCTTTTTCAGAATACAAGTGGATTTGTGCAAACCTAATGCTCATTTATCTTGTGGCTGCCTAATAGTTGTAAGGCATTTTCTAAGGCAATTACAACATTTAGCTAGCTTAATGAGTCTGAATAAGCAAACAAATCCATCTTTTAGAGCTGGCAGAACAGGACTGCATAAGAAATTGTTTGTACTGATGTTGTTGAAATAGCAAAGATGCCTGATACGTCTGGTACAAGAATCTGAAAATGTTCCATGAGAAAGTTCTGATCACTAGACCTCAAAAGAAAGATAGTTACCATGCTGACTTTACTAGGTGAGTCTATTCTTGCAATGACAGCTGCAGGAAACCATGGTGAGCCTTTCATCTCATCTCTTCAGTCTCCTGACCCCTGAGTTGGAGTCTGTTCGCTCCTGTCTGTTCCAAGTTGTGGAAGAGTTACATTTTTGTAGCAGGAAGCTATAGTTTAGAGTGTGTTGGTGGTGTAGGAAGTGCTACAAAACGGGCTGTGCACTCAATGAAGTCTGAAGCCACATGCTCTCTCCTGACTTGCACTGAACAAAAGCACGTGGTGCATAATAATGGTGATGAGAAATGATACTTGCAAGTAATAACAAACTGACAGTGCACCTTCCTCCCCACCAAAGCCATTAGAGATGATGACTTTCTTCTAGCGGACAGTTATAGTGAGACAAATATGTTAAAGAACCAGACCCCTAGCCATCATAAACAATTGTAAAGCTCTAGGCAGCAGAATAATCAGGCCTTGTAATAAAGCATCTTTTTCTCAAATAGGTATCATAATATTGAACAGAATTCCCACAGAGAACAGTAAGAGGCTCTGACTCAAGGGTGACCTGTCTGCCTGACCCAGTGACCAGCATGTTTCTTATACAGTGAAAGATACAAGACCCATACCATTGTTAAGGGACCAGAAGCATTTGAGAAGTGGGAGACAGGAGGGCCCAAAGCTTCTACAAAATGTGCTCAGGTGTACTGGAGTCCCAGCATGGTTGAAGGAGTGGTGGCTCTGTGTCTCCTAAAGCTGGGAATTAAGATTGTATTACAGTTTCTGTATCAGGAAGGTATTACCCCTACACAGTTCCTGCTTGAACTACTTGGAAACCAGAAGCTGTGGCTGCCTCTGTCATGATTTGCCGAAGCCTTAGCAAGCAGCCTTTTCCACTGACCTCAGATCCATAAATTTCTCCACCCTTTCTGTTCTTTCTCTGCTTATTGCCTTTATCATGCAAGAAATCTTATATTTTCTTCTCATGCATGTGGATGAAATCTCTGTGGATGAGACTTGCACACCACTTTTTAAACAACAGTGGTTTTTGGTGCGTTTTTTTAGATACTCCTGAAATGTAAGGAAGAGCTTATGGCTGTTGACCCTGAGTAAGAGTTTGAAAGTCTGCTCCTCAGAGGTTTGTGATCCAGTTTATTTTCATCTTCAGTCCTAGTGCAGTTGCCAAGAGGGCTTGAAGTTCAGGGGGAAGTTTCATGTACTACTTCTACTATTGTCATTCTCTATTATCAGCCTTTATTGCCTTACTCTCAATGTTGCTTACTTGATTAACTGCATGATTGGACCTATGTGGGCATCTTATATATTGCAATGAAACACACAAAGGGAGTGGAATCTAGCAATAATAAATAGACCTGAGCAAGATTTTAAATGCACAACACACGTTTTCTATTTTGAAGGTCTGTGTCATTCCAAGCATTTGGCAGATGCACCAGAAACTTGCAAGTTTGTGTACCCTGCTGTGATATTGGGAAATAAACTGAGAACATATTTCTAACAATACCAGTGTAGTAGTTTATAGCTGGTATGTACATCTAATACTGAACTGGAAAAAAGAAAAACGGATTTGTAACTTGTTCAGTAGGTACTCGATGCAAGGCACTCTTGAAATCTAAATGGAGATCATCAGATTTTGAGATGTACCCAACCATATTGCAGATAACTTGCACAAAATGTGGTTTTTAAAAGCTGTTACCAAGCTACATACTAAAGTTGGTAAGTCTTGTATTTTTTATATGTGGCTTTTCTGGTACAGTGAGGAACTGGACTTGTAGCTAAGGCCTCATAAATAAAGCATGGTTATATAATTATTTTATGATTTTTATAATTTAATTGTCTGTAGATGCAAATAGTCAGGAACAATTAATAACTATTTGGAAAAACCAAATCCAAGTCATGGATACATTTTAAGTTCCATCTAAGGGTCCTGGAAGAATTTTTTCACCATGAGGGTGGTGAGGCACAGGAACAGGTTGCCCAGAGAGGTGGTGGAATCCCCATCCTTGGAAGTTTTTAAGACCAGGCTGGATGGGGCTCTGAGCAACCTGCTCTAATGGGAGGTGTCCCTGCCCATGGCAGGGGGATTGGGACTAGATGATCTTTAAGGTCTCTTCCAACCCTGACAGTTCTATGATTCTGTGATTCTATGTTCAGTGGAACAAAACAAAAAGCACCTCCTTGCACACACACTACCTTTTTTCCATTTGTCCTCCTCCCACATCTCGTCTCCCTCCCAGAAAAGGAAAGAATTAAGGATATGTTATGTAAAAATGAAACATTTCCTTCAAGACCTCATGAGGATTCTAGTTGTTATAATTGCTACAGGAGTATCAGAAGGGCAAAGGCAGTATCTGAAGAGAAGAAATAGGCCAGCACAAATTCTTAAAAAGTCTCTTTAGAATAAATGTGAAGACTGGAACACCTATGACTGTGTCTCTGCAGTGCTGTGGGATTTAACTGGCACTTTTCAAGCCTTTTGCATTTCGATACTAGCAATAGTCATGACTGGATGTTGCTGTGGTGTGATACAGGACACAGCCAGTACTGAAGCTCTCCCTGCTCTCACTGTAGTGTAGGGCAGCACAGCTTCAGTGCACCACTCTTACAACTTGCACCCTACAATTCATCATTCTGGAACAATTCTGAGTCTTCACAGTTCAGGCTGTAGGTTCAGAGCATGGGAAATTATATTTCAGTGTATATATAAAGATAATTCAATGTAATCTGTCATCTGGGATTTTCTGTTTATTAAGTGAGAGTGCAGAAAATAAATCCTTTTCTTGCTGGGAATAATTTTCTCCAAATTTGGAGAAACATAATGAAAAGTCTGAGCAAGATCTTCACTTTATTTAAACTTAAGTTACTTTTCTTTGCACTGATGGTGGTTTGTCTAAAATGCATCACCACTCACTGGATTCTTGTGTCTGAGAATAAAGCTGATAATCTTGTAGATTAGTGATTTTATATCTGCAATGATGTATGCATGTGCTCATAAGCATATACAGACACCATTAAGACAAATTTCATGCAGCTAGTTCTGCAAATAATCTGCCCAGGGATTTCATTTGTCACTTCTCCATAGTTACCAGACTGGTCTGTCAGATTTGACAGGTTGCTGTTTAGTGATGAACACTTTATTGTGACATCCAGATTTATAGTTCTGATCCTTACATTTTCAAACATTTCCCACAGCCAAACTAAAGACTAAGAAACTACACAGCTGGTTAAACTCAAATGCTTTCCTGGAGAGGAAAGCCTACATTTTCTATCCTGTCTTAGAAAGATCCTGAAGCGTCATAATGATGCCACTGAGCCACTCTTGTGTTGTAAAAGATACACCATGCTATGGTGTATGTTGCTACAATTGCAATATTAAAATAATTTTGGTAAATCTCTGTCCCCTCTGTAATTACTTTTCTGTGAAGGTGTGGATTTACAAGGTTTCTGTCAGTTGATTTTGTTACAGCAGGAGGCAGTGGTGTTGCCTCTGCCATGTGACGTGACTTCAGCTATTCGCTGCTCCAGTCAAACATGGGTTATATTTGCTCTAACGTAATATATAGTAATGTGGGGTTTGTGCATCTCTTGTGAATCTCAGCTGTTAAGCAGTAATTGAAACCAAGTCCCACATCTGATTTCCTCTTCCCCAATACCTGTACACAGAATGTAGATAGGAGCAGTAGAGCTTTTGGGATAGCATGGGCAGAGTTATGGATATTGGAGGCCAAAAGAAAGGGATCTCGGTGATAAATTTCTGCTCTGTGCTTCTGGCAAACATGAGAAATGTTGTTTGCTTTTTACCCATAACCTGTGGGTTATACACGTGAAAGTACTATGTGGAATATTTTTAAATTGCATATGTTTAGGAAAGCTGCAAAAGATCAAGGTAATATAATGATGCCTGTGTGGAACTTGTTTGTTTGAAGCTGGTATCATGAAGATGCCTACAGGACTCTGTTAATGACAGGTAGCCTGACGTCTGTGGATAGCAAGGATTCAGCCTAGTTCTTGTGCCTTCTGCTGGGAATCTTGATGATAGGTTTACAGCTGGAATAGGTTATGAGGCTTTCTACAATACAGGCCCTTGTCCTGTTAGGGCAGTGTGGAGAGGCCTTGCTTTGATAAGACCCTTCTTGTACTTTTCCTTCATTCAGTTCTTGAATATAAGGTCCCAGTCTGTCCTTCTGCATTTTGGACATGATCAATGCAATACTGAAAATTTTTGTTTCATTGGAATTGCCAGTGTGATTCTTACACTGTTCAACATTTTGGTTGCCCATTCTCCAGAACTGAATTTTTTGTTTCAAAGCAAGATAAATTAGTAGGGCAAGAGATGCAGACCTGGATGATGCTGGAGAGATATTTACAGGAAAAAAAAATAAAATTGGCAGGATCAAAACAATAAAAATCTAAATTTAAAGCTACATTAGAAGCATTTACCAGCAGCTTTGCAATGTTGCCAGTGGGCTGTTCAAAATAATAGCAGACAATGATTTCTCACCTTAGATTTCAGATAAAAAATAACAAAAAGAAACCCCTCAACTTTCCAGCATTTCTTTTCACCTCTTGGCAGCAGCAAACCTACTACCTTCTCTGTCGCCAGTAACTGCACTTCCCCCATTTTTACTCATTGTGCTGTTTCTCATTAATGATCTCTTGCTGGCTGCAGTGTTCTATTTTGAGAAAACAAAGAGACTTGAAGATAATTGTTTTATTAAATGTATGTAAAATTGTGGTAGATCAGCTCTGCGGTACCCCACCCTTGACAGTGTCTCTTGATACTTCCCTCTGTGATAAAAATAGAATTACTTGGTATTGTGGAATAATGAATGAATGAGAGGATGAAGGGAGTATCTTATATGAGGTGAAGTCAGGGATGTGCCTGCGCAATGTGGTAGAAAAGATGCTCATTCTTGATGTTTTGTGTTACAGAAAACAGTGGTCAAAGATGCAAGTTGGCTTAGCTATGCCAGACAGGTAACCAGGAGCCATTTCCAAAGTACCTTAAAAGGCATTCCTTAAAAAAAGATGATGGGGTTTTTTTTCTTACCTGTTTGGTGCCAAAAGGTTGTGTAGATCTTGGCTGATGGCCTGAAGCTCTCAGGGATACCGAGAGTGCATGTTATGAAGATCACAAGTACATAGTTTAAGCTTGCATATCCATCTTTTTTTTGACGTGTCATACATCCTGTACTTCTGGAAGCTATCAACTGCAATTACAATAATGCAAAATGGCCCTCTGTGTTTTGTTCTTTATGATCATTTATGTACATAAAACATATGTGACTGGTTGCCTAACGGTGCTTGTGATTTACTTATTCCCTACAAAAAAAAGAGGAAAAAATCATGGCCAGGATCCCCCAAGAAGAATTTACTAAGGCCTTTCTTGTCAGTGAGCACACATCTGGGGGCTGAAGTCTGCTTTTATTGGGAAAATCCTGAATCTCCAGGATTTGCTTATTGAACTTGTTCATTAAAATTTGGATGCAATCTCTGTGTCAGGGCTTTGGCTCCTTTTGGACACTTTACATTTGTCACTATCTTATGACTCAGTCTGCTCTTAAACTTGCCTTGAGAAACTCTAGGTTGCATTGCCAAGTGTGCATTGTCTCAAGGAAGAGTTTTTATTTTTGATTGTCTCTGATACACGATGAATATAGAAAAAGAAAATTTAGCAGGGGTTTTGAGATGCTGAGAAGTTTGAGGAAATATTCTGCACATTTATTGAAACAGTTTAGAAAAGTAGCATTTTTTCTTGATGCCACAATTGAGAAAATCGCGTGCCTTTAATTCAGGGTGTGATCTAAATGGGATTACAGTAAGTCACTCTGAGACTTTGTTTAATTTCAGAACTGGGATGTTCGTTCTATGGGTAATAACAACATCCCAGTCAGTTCAGGTGGTATCTGTGAGGCTCACTTGCACAGAATGTCCTGTACAGAACAAAAAAGAGGGAAGAATTAGAGCAATTTCTCGTGTGAAGAAAGTAAGTAATCCACTAGGTGCCAAGAGATGAGCTGCACAGAGCACATCTACCAGCTGTTGTTGGGGTGATACAATAGAGAAGTGAATCAGGACAGGCGGTGACCCTGGCTTAGATTTTAAATGGAATTTAGGCATCACATAGAGTTGTGAGGCCCAAGTGACTCCTGAGTCTGTCTGGTTTTGGAGCTGATTTATACTTCTGAATGCAAAGCACATGTCTACACCATGCAAAAGGGGGTGGTAAAAAGATGCTTGAGTTAGCAGAGATGGCTCTGGAAATAGAAAATATGTAGCTGCATTAGTGTGGTGCTGTAGCAGATCATGCAGGACCTTATAAATTGCTGTATGGATGCAGCTATGCTGGTTCTTGGGTGTAACTCTGTGGAGCTGGGCTGTGTGGAAGTCTCACTCTGAGGTGGTGCTACCTCAGATGTTTTGAGCTGCAACTGGTTTTCCAAAATGCTTCTGAAAAATAATGTTCCTGTTCCTATGTGGTTTAAAGCTTGCAATACCATCAGAAGCAACTCTTGTGTATTTTATAATCTGGGCCAAGTGATCTTTCCATTTGGGGAACTCAACCTTTTAACACGTTTTTAACTCGGGGACCAAAATGAGTCAGAAAATATTTCTTAGCTGTGTAATTTGCTAAATAGTCCTTGTCACCGGGATTTTCTAATGCTGTTCACTTTTGAATGTAATCTTTCTGGCAGAGGCTGCTCTATTCTAGGAATAAATTACTCTCAAAGGACAGTAACTCTTAATGTTTCCACCATTACCTTCATATGGTGGAGGATAGAAGCTATATTTTCACCATAAAATGGGGAGTTTATTTATTTTTCTTTTTCTCAAGTAAGAATATTGATCTTGACATCAGTAGCACACTGTAAAACCAAAGCAAACCATAAAATCACTCCTTTCCCACTGACAGAAAAAACCCCCTTTCTATTCTTCCTCTCCCCATCAATAGTGTGATGGAAGTTTTTACTTTTTACTGTCATTATACATACTGGGATAAAATTAATCCATGCTTCTTCTCTGTTACTTCAATGTGAAAACCTATTTTTGACATAGCAAAGGATAGATTTTACTGTTATTATTCTCTTCACTTAAGGGAGAGCCTCTGGTCATGCAGGGTGTGGGAGGGTGTTTTAGTGACTCTATATAAGGGGACATACTCAATATAGCACATACAGTTTTTGGGCAGATGTGGGATTGCCAACTATTTTGTAGGCCAGTCTGATTGCTCACTACTGTTTCCATCATTGAAGTTCCTTGGAAGGCTGAATTCAATTGCAGCCCAGAATCAAAGCCCAGAATGACTCAATAAGGCAGCAGCAGAATGTGAATGCAAACTTCTTTAGAGAGTATTGTATGAAAACAGATGGCACCACACGTTGATAGGAAGATGTAGGGAAACCCAAATGGGTAACTGCATATGAAGCTTGCCTGAAGGATATGCTCAGAGTGTGTGCAAAGTGAGGATGGTGGGACTCTCTTTGGCTTTGGAGTTAATGGACCACTTGAATCAGGCATGTGTGTGATTGGCTTTGCATGCAGAAGTAAATCTGAGTCAGAGGAAGGGTGTTTAGATGGGAAAATGAGTTTACAAGCAATCTTAATTGCTCACGTGTAACCACTATGCCTCAACTTCCCACTTACAACATAGGTCTATGAGGGCCCACCAATACTCAGGTATATTGTGAGGGTGAGAACACACTGACAGGGCTTGTTACAGCAAGATTGAACCTTTTTTTATTATTATTTTTTTTAATTATTATTTTACACAGCATAGTATTCTCAGCCTTCACTTGTGCTCATGCTATCTGTGTTGTTATTTCATTTGCCTCTGAAGTTTCATTTTAAATGTCTTCACAATGCAAAATGAAACTGTCAAATTTTTCTCCATTTCACTGAGTTTTGGTGTGAAACTGCAAATTTCTCATGGCTCTTTAGATGACAAAGCTCTGCTTGAGGCTGGGCCCCAGTCGGCTGAATAGTTATGCAAACATTAACAAATTTTCCCTTGAGCTAAGTTTCGCATTTGCACTGAAACCTGAACTCAGGCAAATTTTTTGTGGTTTTCATTGCAAACATGTAGGCAATGCAAGAAATCTGTGCATTTTCCTGTCTGCCCTCTGGAATGATCTAATATTTCATTTTTCTCAAGTCTCCTATGTTAATACTATAGCAGAGTCGTTATTTTGCAGTTTAGTATCTCCATGTTAGCCATTAGGTAGAGTGTTTGCTGTAATTTTGCAAGGCGTTTCTAGTAATTTGAGTAATTAGAGTTTGACTGATGGTTTGCACATTAAGATTTTAGCCGACACATGAAAAAGTCTCCTTTTTCTTCTTGGCATAGTCTGAAAACCCAAATATAATTTTGTTTGTTTGTTTACAAGCATGTGTCATTTGAAACAGAAGGCCAGACGATTAGTGTGAACATCTAGTCCCCTTCTGCCAGATTTTATTATTGGGCTGGAGTGGTGGATGGCTGTTGTTGTTGTAGATTGGCAAGAATTGTAATTACACAGAGCCCTTCCACCCCCTTATGGCACACTTGGAGTGTTTAGTGCTGCGCTTTTCAGTCCACGGATATCTGCTCTTGATGCACTGCCAGCTCTGTGCAGAGCTAACCCAACTTCTGCCACCAGAAATAATTCTCAAGAGTTCTACCTAGAATTCCCCAGTTGTATAATGTACGTAATATGCAAGGTCTAGGTTGTTCTTCATAGTTCTTTTGGGTTTTTTTTTAATTAGGAAAAGGATTTTTGCTTTCTGCTCCATTTCAGTTCCTTTTTCAGCTTTTTGCTTGTGCATCTTAACAGCCTACTGGAAATCCTGCACCTTTCTCCCCTCTTCCCTCACTTCATAAGCACACAAAAAAAGAGTACTTGTAAGCTAGAACATGAGTCTGTAATCTTGATTTATTGAGCTGAGATACCTTTGCCTGTATGTGATTAGAGGCAAATTAGAAATTATTGTTGGAGCTAGTTTGCAAACCCAGATGACACAGCCTTGAACAGAAAACAGACTAGAAAAAATTGCAGCTATCCTGAAGCTGCAAAAGCTGCGGCTGTTCTTGCCCCACACTCTGTCAAAGGCTCTCCACCTTCAGTGGGTTTTGAAGAAAGCAGTGTGTGCTCTTAGTGACTTTGAGGTGTCACCTAATCTGGTAGTTTAAATTTCTAGTGGAAGTGGTGCATTTATGCTGAAACACAGGAGTTAGATATTAAGTGGGCAAGGTGCAGTTTTCTTTTACAGGTCTTGCTGTGGTAAGGTTGTTATCTTGTGCAGAGGGATATGCTGGAAGGCTGAGGTTTCTGTCTAGCCCTTGTAAAATACTTCACTGGTGCAGTACTAGTTATCTAGCGGGACAGTTAATAGCGCATCAGTCTCTGAATTATTTTATCCCTTGTTATCTATGGATATATCATAGAAACACAGGAGCTGTGATTCTCCAAATCTGGCTGTTTGCACCCAGGTCCCCAAGGGGCAATGAATAGCCAGTGCTCTCCAGCAAGAAAAACTCTTTATGAGCAACGGTTCACTGCACGATGTAGTATACAGAGTATAAATTAGACTGACTATTGAAGGGAATCAGTTTGTGTCCTGAAACATAGCATTTAAAGACTTATTTAGATACTAAAGTGTCCTATTCTTTTTATTTATAACATATATAGAGTTACTAACGCTTAAATGCATTAAGGAGTTCTCATTCATTCAAGCGTATGCACAGTAGACCCCGGTGGGATTTTATTGGTTATCCCTACGCTCCCAGAAGTAGAAGTGATTCTATTTGGACTGGGAGCAAAAGGAAGCTCACAGGACAAGGCCCTTTACAAACTTACAGACATTATTCTTGTTTTCCAATGCAGTACAACTAAATACTCTTGTTTTGCTAGTATTGTTCTGTTATCTCATCCTTCTTCCTCCCTGGTGCCTACAGTTAAACGGCCTTTCCCTGTCCTGAGTCTTTCACGTGAATATGATTAGTCTTTGAGGTGAATGTCCCTATGATGAAAGAAACAAAAGACATCACAGTGATGAAACTATAGGTTAAGTTATTTTTGAACATACAAACAAAGGATACAAATACATATATTTACACTTATTACAGCTCAGTATGGATACAGGATTTTGTACAGTGGCTTCTGCTCAAACATTTTACATTGCACATTGGTTCATCAAAAAGCAACAGCCATGTGCTGTGTCCTGCCTCCCCCCAAATAATAAATTTATGCAGGTGTTCAGGTGAAGTAGCACACAATGTTAAGATAAGGGGTAGATACAAGAAAATTCTGTAAAACATGAATGGAAAAGCTTGTTTATTGATATTCATGGAGAAAAGCACAGCAGTCTACAGTGTGCTAGCAAAATACATGTAGAGCATGTATGCACTTGGGCTGTAACTGTTTAATGAGAACCTGATTATGCCTTTTTATCCATCTGCCCTCCAGCTTGGCCATGCAGACATGGGAGGAACTCATATGCAGGGGATGTCACTGCAAGAACATTGTCTCTTAAATTTTCCTTCACGTATAGACCCTTGTTCCCTTTTAAAAGCTACAGTTAGTGACAGCTTATAGTATTGGAAAAACAAGGCTCTGGCATTTTTCAGCTTTCATTTGTCAGCTTGCGAATATTGGCATCTTTTTACATGGTTGTGGTGGTTTGGTTTTTTTTCATTTGTTTTGGGTTTTTAGCTGATCTTTCCCCCCTTCCCTTTCTTTGTCTCAGAACTCTGAACCCTATTCCTGCTGCATCACCTCCAAAGCTTGCACTAAATCCTTCATCATTTTTCTTGCAGTGGAAAAATTAGAATTGACACACAAGTGATAGTTGTACCACACCTGGATTGTCTGCATACCATGGTAGTGTTCATTACTTTGCAGTAGGGAAAGAAGCAGCTTTTTATTTATGCCACTTTACATGTGTTTTCATGAAGAAGCCAGAGATCTAATAGCATGAGATAAAGTTCCTCTGTTAGAGTACCTAGTGCTTTCATGCATATATTCTTGTGAGCTTTGCAATTTTGTGTGAGTTCTTAAAAAGACTTGCTATTCTGAAATTTTTATGTAGTCCCACACTTGTGTACACAGACTTGAGATGAAGTTCATATACCTCCACTGAATGATGCAAGCTGGACACAATTGCTGTCTGCAATTTTTCTGCTGTAGGGCTTTTCTTTAGTTGCTCAAATACTGGGGGAACTTCAGCTCTGAATAGTTTGTTAATGTTTAATGGAGTTCAAAGATCTCTGGTGCAAAGATGTTTGCTTGCAGTGAACAGTTTTGTTTCTGTAAGAATTGTAGATGAAAGAGGTTCTAACACTTGTGGGATATTTAATGTTTCAGATTAGCATTATTAGATCAGTTTACCCTGAGCTCATCAGATCACTTGCTTTCTATGAATCTCTTTTTCTGCCTCCTTACACCCACCGACTGGCTCTTATGGTTTTTTTTTCTTACTGTTTTTTTTTTTTCCTCTTTTAATCTACATATATTTTGTCTATTTCTTTGCTGCTTAAATCAGAATTTCCCCTGATTTAACATAGTAAACAAAACCAAGGACAACATGGAAAACATCTGAAAAGATTAATGCCAGCTGCAATCATGTCAGCAGTGCAGTTTATATTTAGAGAGGAAGCGTGCTGGAGGGGAGGTGAAGAGTTCAGTGTGGGATTCAACCTGAGTGCTTGCATCTAAGTGCGGAAGGACTGACTACTGCAAGAACTGAGCTGGCCTCCCCAGTTCATGTACATGGTGCTGCTTTCAGTCTGTTAGCAGGGCTTTTCCCTCTGCAGCTTTAGAAAAGCTGTTTGGAAAGAGGAAGATGCACCAACACCCACCCTTGTGCTAAGAAGCCACAAGTTCAGACAAAAGGAGCTTTTGATGCTCTCTATTCTTGAAGTTATCCAGCATAAACCTGACCCTTAATTCTCTATCCTATTCAGTGGACCACAAGCCTCTGCACTTAATGTGAGTTTTACTATCTTGATACTTACTTTTAATGTGTGTTGATCATTCACCCCAAAATTCATGGCTTTACTCCTACAGGTCTCATGTCATGAAGGGAACTATTTCTGGATCCCCATGTTACTGACAGCAATCACAAACCAAAATTCCAACAGAGAAAGAACAGAACAAGCCTCTGTTGAGTTTTGATAGAAACATAGCTGAAATGTTACCCTTTAATAGGTTTTGAATACAACTATCATATCAGTAGGCTTTGTTCCAATATTTCCTTCACTTTTTGCTGATCATTCCAGGAGAAAAAAAAAATCCAAGACTTTTTTTTAAAACATTACACTATGTCTGCTTCTTGCATAATAAGCACAAAAAATGAGCTTTTTAAATACAGTTAAATACAGGTAGTCAAGCAATTGTTAAAAGGTCTTATTTTGTAACTTTTTGAAAAATGTTGGTGAGGGAATGTTCTTTCTTCAATAGTGTTTGCAGTAATATATTGTTGAAATGGAAGATTAGATGTTCCAGTTAGTGTAAACCTCAAAACCCTGAAATAATAGTTTTGTAGTATTTGTGATTCAGAAAGATAAAATCATAGCTGCCTGTCTGTTAGCAGTGCAGTTAGTCTAGCATCTGGAGCTAAAGCCCTTACCTCAAATGATGACATTCTTTAGCTGAAGGAAGTGAAAACTTTCAAAAAATGACCTGGAAGCAGTATAATTGAGCATTTTTTTTGTTATTATTTCAATTTTGCATGTGAAGAGACTGGGATGAACAGGTCTTATTCCTTAATAGATGAGGAAAGTAGCTGTCTTAATCACATCAGTATGGTTTAACTGCAGAAGACTTTATAACCACAGCAATGTGCACTACCTCTTAAATAAGACTGTTTACATTTCCGAAAAGGTTAAATCTGAGTGGTAGCATATATATATCGCTGTCAGCCAGATGAAACAGCCCTTCCTGAGATTTCCTAGTATTCCCTCTCCACACCTCCTGCCCTGCCCCGTATGAAGGCATCCTGCATTGAAAGGGTTAAGAATGCACAAGGGTGAGTCTCATAGCTGAATTTATCTTGGTAACCCAAGATCTTCATGAATGTGGAACACTGTTACTACCACAGCTATTCTTGTATTGGCTTCCTAACCAAGTCCTGACAAGCTTTTGTCCACACATGCTGCTTGAGTTTCACTCCAGGGGGAAGCTTGGGGGAGATCTGGTGACAAACAGGCCTCAATCCCTTGCATGCTTACTGAATCAAGTAGTTTATATTTTCCACGCATCCTGCTTTTGTTATGCTGGAACTTTTATTTCCTTGTACTTTACTACACTCTTGTGTACTACTTAAAATTGTAAATTATTTAAGAATTTCCATTGGAAAGTAGAAAACAAGTGCAAGCCTTTATTTTTTTTTTTTATATATATATAATTTACCATTTAAACAAGGAGAAATAAAGAAAACTGTTGCTCGTACTCATATCAGTACAGTGGATTGGCACATTTAGACATGGACTCCTTGTAGATGAAAGGTATAGAGCTTCATTATTGTAGGAAAATGATTGAAGGCTGAGCTTTTTCCCTAGATTAGCAGTTCCTGACCATCTGGGTGATCTTCCAAGAAGCCTTGAATGCTTCTATGAAGACAGCAATTTCTGATCTTTATCACAAGAAAAAATATTAATGTTTTCTATTTACTGTGGATACTGGCTCACACCCAAACCTGGTTCAGAAGATGCTGTGGACTTGGGAGAAATTTAAATTGCATTTCTGCAAACTGTGTCCCTATCATGTTCAGTTTCCTGCTAAAATCTACCTATACATTGGTCTAAATCATAGCTTTTAGAAGCATTTTTGTTTCTGCCTAAAGAAATTGTAGCTATATTATCTTTTAATTTAGCCAGAGGATACTGAGTTAATCTGGAAAAGATATGAGTGTCAATGTTTTCAAAATAGATTTTAAATACCTAAACTGAAGTACTCAGAGGTATCCAGAGAGGTTGAATATCCATTTTTTGAAAACAGAATAATGATAAATACTTCCTCATCTCTAAAACTGTCTGTCTGTTCAGAAGGAAAGTTGTGAACTTGCATATGCTCTCATTCTGAGAAGTGCTTCGAGATCAGTGGGTATGAAGTGCTGGAGAGCTGTAGCATAAACTTGTTCCAAATGAGCAAACATTTTTCTGAGCAGGAGACAATATTTTCAATCTGGTCCCTCAAAGCTGGAATGGTGTTTGCTAAACAGCTAACATGATTGTGGTGAAAGACACAAACAACATAAAAAGGGAAATCAAGTGCCTTGATGAGTTTGGTAGTAAATACATCCAACAATGTTGCTATTATGAGGAAACTTCCTTTTTTTGGGGAAAAAAAAAAATATTCTACTCAGCACAACATCAGCAGAAGTTCCTTTCCTTCCCAATTTTGAGCTAGCAGAAACTTCACTGTTTATTAAGTTGTGTTCTTTTCAGTAAGCTGATACAAGGAAAGCTGACTACATGCCTTACCCAGCAGTATGTGGTCAAGTGTGTATTAATAAAGAAGAAAACTCTTAGTGGTTTGGCCCAAATGCTTTTGGCTCTATAAGCACTCCTGTGCTGCATGTGGGAATGGGAATTGAAATACTCTGAAATCCTGATACAACTGAGTGCAGCTTTGGACTACTATGTATGAAAGGGGTGGGAAAGGAAGCTCTCACTCTGCAGACAGGCATCTCTACTGATTTCTCAACAACTTGATGGTACTTGAGATCTCCTATCAATAATAGTGTCTTTATCAGGGTAAAATTTGACAGAGTGGTTTGAAAAAAAGTCCAGCAAAGGACAGCAGGAGTGGGGGAATGCCTAAACAAAAATGCATTTCTCAAGGGCAATCTGGGAGAGTGCCACTCATTTCCCTCTTCTGCATCTATGTTTCTCCTATCTGTGAGCTCTTTGGTGGGATGTTGCTGAGACAAGAGTCTTTTCTCTGATTTGACTGGTTGCTCAGCTAGGATGGGTTGCTGTGGTGCCAAGTTCATGGATGATAATATACATCTCAATGGTATAAATGTCAACTGATAATATCAACAACAGTGAAAATTACATAAAAATTATTCCACCTTCTGTTAACCAGGAGCAAAGTCTAATAAAGAATATGTCACATCTGAGGTTTGTTGTTATAATTTAAAAATGAATCATAATGATGGCCAGATTCCTTATTCAATAACACCCTAGTGGTTAAAATGGACATGAAAGCTCCTCAAAGAACCTTTTAGCTTTCTGTCTTTGCTGAATCTGTTAGCCATGGAAGTCAAAAGAAAGGGTTGCTCACACTTCAGTGTCCCTGTTTGTCTAGATGGACTTAACTCATGCTAAGCTGTTAGGGTTTGAGTGCAAAATTGTGGTGAGCTTGAGTGGACTGATTGAAAGATGTGCCATCCAAGGGACACCTCTGAGGGTTTGAGCTAACCTCAGTGAGTAGGCAGGGGGGTTCAGTGCCTTATCCCCTTTGAAGTGAAAATGCTATTGAGAGACCTGTCATCTGGCCTGATTTTCCCAGGTTGCAAGCACCAAACAGCTGCCATTGGGGAGTTGTAATATTTTGCATTAAATAAGAAACTTCACCACTCTGGAACAGTACTTTCCTGCCTTGCCTGGAAAAGGACAGAGGCTTCTCTGTACTGGAGACCATTAGCAGCTTTGTCCTCCATCACCACATAACTAAGTTCTGGAGTGAATGTGAAACTCAGGCTATTAGGAAGCGGAAATCAAAGGATGGACTGCAGTGGTGAATGTGAGTGAAATATGGGGAGAGAAAGCTGCACTGGGATGATGGTACATGGGCTATTAAAGTCATTGTTGTGAATTTAGGCAGGACTAAGTCTTATTTACTTATAAGTCACTGGGACAGCTAGCACACATTTAGTACATTGAGTGGGGTTGTTGAAGTCAGTTGTGGAATCCTAGTCGCTGCATGGTATTTTCAAACACCCCTTGTAATGTAAAGGGAGAAAAATGAACCTGTGTATTAAGTAAATTTGAGAATATTTGCTATGTACCTGATACTTTCTTCAGACTCTACATCTACAGGGAGTGCTTTTCAGTAAACTCATGCCACCCATCCTCTAAGTGCCAAGTCCTATAGAAAATTCACTGTATTAAAAAAACAAACCCAAAAAGCAATAACCCCCACCCCCAAACAGAGAGCTCTTTAAAACATGAAAGCTGTTTTGGAAAAGCTTACTACCGATTAGTTTTCTCAAAAGCTTAGTATTTAAAAAAATATATCTGATTCATCTCAGCCCTACAGACACTGGTCCCACAGAGTCTAAGCCTAAGAGCAGTTGGAACAGTTGGAACGGATCTTCAGATACTGTCAGCTCTCCTGACACAAATGTAGCAGTGCCATCCTGTGTCATCTTAGGATTTGTATAAAAGCAGATCCCTTTAATAGAAAGCTGAAATAACGTTCTAACTTATTTTGAAGGCCAGCTATTTTTTTGTGGTTTTTTTGGTCCCCCCCCCCCCCTTTGTTAGCTGTTTTGACCTCTTATGGGGTAATGGTGCTTGGAGAGGGGAAAAAAAAAAGTATTGGAAAAGAGGAAAGTAAACCAAACCCCTCTATTTTGAAATTATATGAAACAGCTGACTTAGTATTGCTAAATTCTTGATTTAGAGTTGATGAACAATTTGTCTGTCCCTAATTCTGTCTTTTATTTTCTTTCAAAATGTTCTTTTAGTATTGCAGCTTGTGAGATCATGTAAATTCCTATAAGTCTGTCTTTTCTGGAATGTTACACTCTGCTGTTCCTTCAAGATTTGGTGCTTAGACACCGACACAGGACTCCTCCATGTACATACCCCTCTACTCTTCTGTCCCAGCAGGTTCTTTTTACTCTCTTCTGAGCCTTTTACTATTGTGAATGAACAGAATTGGGTCTCAGTCAGACAGTTAAGAACTCATCAGGTGTAAAGTGCTAGAGTAACTACTACTATCTGTGTCTCTTTCTTCCCAGACAAGTTAGCAGGAGGGTCTGACTTGGAAATATTTCAGAGCCATCAGTAGTCATATAGTGTTCTGCTGGCTTTCAGCTGATGTATGGTTCTGGAGTGAGTGAGGCTAGATGATATTTGCTAAAATATCCACTGCAGCCGAAGATGCATAAGTCCTTTCATGGCAGCAGCTGAAGAGACTGAGTGTCTCTGTACCCTGCACCAACGGCAGTGATTAACCCCTACTGAGGGCTGCAAACTTCTCTGTGTTGCCTGTTGTGCTTCTCCTGATAAAATTTGCAGTTACCAGTTTCAGTCAAGATGAGCTGCTTTGGCACAGATCAGCATTTAAATTGCTTAAATTAGCTGGACTTTTGAATGAAACAGGCTAGTGAAGTAGGTCATACAGCAAATCTGAGGAGACAAGAACCCTTGGCAGAAGGGCAGTGATGAGTAACTTACAGTGTGTTAGAGCCTGTAGCCTTCTCAGATGACACTACCGCAACTAGAAGAAGGGGGCTATGGATAGCCCAGAATTTCCAGCTTCTGACAGTGAGTTGGGGGCCCCTATTTACTACTAGATACTTGCCTTTGCTCCCTGGCTAAATCTAAGAGGGGATGATGGGTAAACATTTCTCATTGCTCAGTGTATTTACCAGGCTACACAAAATGCAGCAGGCCTTTCTCTTCTCTCAGAGTAAACAAATCTGGTGGAACACCCTTAATGCACTGCTGGCAACAACAAAACAGTGCGATAACTTTTGCCACACTACTGTGTGGTGCACAGTAGCACTACAGATACCCTGGACCAAACATCGTCTTTTATCCTGTTTCTAGGATCTCAACCCTTTGCATTGCTTCTTGGATTCTCAGAGAGAAGAGAAAAGAATTTTCTCCCTCTTCTCTCTCATTGCCACCTATTTAGGAAGGTGCTATAAAAGTCTTCTCCTTCACCTTCCTCCATTCTTTCTCAAGAGTGAAAATGCACTTAAAGCTTCTTCTCTTCTCTTAACAGTCTTAAAATGTCTTCCTTTCATTTGTCAGCTGAGAGTTAACCCTTTTCCTCACTATTAAGAAGCTACTTCAGCAGTATCCCCCGAGAAACCTGAGGGACTGTATCAAACTCTTCTCTGGCAGTACCAAAATAATTTACAGTTTGAGCCTCTTAGAATGCTTGCATTGCTAGTTTTCTGTTTTGCAGAGAACTACTGGAACAATAAAAATAATCTAGGAGCTCTAATTTGCCATTCGCTATTTGACATTTTAATTTCTGTTTCTGTCATAAACCCTGGCCAATCAGGCTTTAATCACATTCCTGTTTGATTTTGCACAGATCCAATAGCTGTTACACAGATGTTAATGGAAGATTTTCTGCATCAGGACTTAGCACAGGCTGAGGAAAATCTTCAGAATTTGGCCTGTTGATTCCTTCTGTTATTAACAGATTCCTGGATTCAAAACTTCCAGCCTCGTTTTCCATTTATTTAAATGAGAATTGAATTGCTAATCTTTGCAAACATTTTGACTAAAGCTGGTTACAGTGATATTTTTTTCTGGCATGATTTTTGTAGAGACTAATCTGTTCCCACTTGCTTGGGCTAGCATGATCCCTGGGGAGTGTTTTGCAGGTTGGGATTGGTGGATGCACATTGTACTTACCCAGCTCGGCTCTCCTGCCCTAGAATGCCTCTCCCCTGCAGCCAGTCTGAACAAGACCCCAGCTTCTGTGGGGAACAGAGATGTAAGCACAGCTACTGCTGTGAGATTCCCTTGACAGGACGAGTTCTCTTCACTCATGGCCAATACCTCCACAGTCCATGGAGAGCACCAAGGACTGAGCAGAGTCTTTGATCTTTCTTGTTTCTTAATCAAAAATAGCAACAAGCAAACCATTGTTTTACTGTCAGAATTTTGATTTCAGTCTTCTTGCTTGAAAGTTCAAGTAATACACGCTAATTTCAAGTGAAATTAAATAAAATGTTCTTGTGCCCATGACATTTTTGGGATCTACAAATAAAATTGGAAGCGTGTCTCTAGCTCATACACCAGAAGGAAACACAAGATTCTCTGCAGGGCAGCCTGAAGCCTGAACTTCTCTAGATAGTGTGTTGGATACAACAGCTAGACGTAGACCCCTAACCACGGTGCATTGCAGAGTATGTTTAGAAGTTGACAGCAATATTTTGAGACTCTTTCAAGATTTCTCAGAAAATGTACCTTGTTAACTAGACTTAACCTGTTAACCTTTTAAGTAAGTTTTGCTGCTGTCACTACTACATATAACTGCACATTCAGGAACTGGGAGTGAAAACCAGGATGCAAAAGGAAGAGAGTGAACTGACAGTATCCCTTAGCTAAAGTAGCAGATGCATTATGCAGATCAGTTCCAAGAAGCGTAAACATGTGTCGGAGGTCATTGCTTCACCCTTGGCTGACTGAGATCCTTAGGGGAATTTTGGTTTTGCCAGAGTGTATTTAGAGTCTCTGCGAGTTGCACATCATTTCCCAGGTGCCTCTTGTTTTCTATAGTCCAGCTTGAGGCTCCGTGTTCTAAACTGCATCTTTCATAAGCAGCTTTGGCAGACTGCTGCAGAAGTATGCTGTGTTTTCATGGACCCTCCACAGAGAAAAAACCCAATTTGCGTTCCTGAAAAGAGACCGCAAGTGAGAAGTGTACTGCTGCAAATATAGATGTGCACTATCAAGTATTGACAAATTTCTACTGATTTCTGTTTAGATGGTAAAAGCATCTCTAAAAGGTCAAGAAAAGGAACAAACATAACATTTTTAGAAGTGTTGCACAATTTCAGCTTGTCTTGATTATGAGTGAGAAGATTCTTACTATAGTTTCAGAAACTGCCTTGAAGTATTACAATAATTTTTTCCTCTGCCTCTTCCTGTCTTTCTGAATAAGCTGCTTCCTGCCACCCCAGAATGGCCAGTGCCACCCCTTAATTTACAGTGAGGAATGCAGACATGAGGGAAGACAAGGGGATGAAATATGGTGTCAAGTTTGTATCTGCTCACATTTCACACACTAAAGAGACAAGCCCCTTTGGCCAGTTGCCATGGGGAATTTTCTTGCAGAAGTAAATAACTCAGAACAGAAAGAACTCAGATTCATACTACCCCAGCTGCAGAATGTCATTAAGTCTCAAAGGATGCTATGTGCATTGTGTGAAAGGAATTTTGTAATCTGGCTATAACTGCAGTTGCAAAACTACATTTGAGTTTGAACCTTTATTTTGAACTTTTAATTATTGGCTTGTTCCTTGAGTTCTGATTAAAGCATGCATTGTCTTATAGTTTCTATTTTTAAACCATAAAGAGATTTAGATTAGATGTTTCAATAGCAGATGAGTGGTTGATTTTGTTTTGTTTGTTTTCTCATTTCTTCCTATGCCAACTGCATTCTAATCTCCATTTCCTAATTCACTTTTTAAGGATGCTTGAAAAAGGAATTAAATCTACCAATGCATGCAAAGTATCATATTTTTATTTAAAGTGTCATTTATTACATGACTTCATGACCCCAATAACCTTCAGAAACTTGGGAACTGTGGCTTTTTGTTTTGGTGGTTTGTTTGGATTTGGTTTTTTTTGTTTTTTTTCTTAAAGAAAAGGAAGCACAAGCACCTCCTTTCCACTAGTAGTTCTTTTTCTACCTGAGTGACATGTGTGTAGCATCCATGAAGTTGGTCCTGGTATACACGGGAGGAGATTCATACTGTGGCTTCATAGTAATACAGGACAAAATACCTTCTATTTTGGTGGGATTTCTTGTAGTGCTAGTATCTCAGCTTGGATTTGGTGAAGAAGTGGGGAAGATGTGTGCTTTTAGCACTGACTATGCATCAGCATTTGAAATAAAAACTGATAGCTGGATAAAACAAATATCCACTAGAAAAAGGCATTTTTAAAGTTGCCATTTAGTCAGTTTCTACATCTCTGCAATAGCCTACAATGGTACAACTTACATTACAGCTTTTCTTTATGTATTTTGGTTATTGTCTCTGCAGCAGTAGGTGCCACAAATTGCTTGGAGAAAGGTTGAGGCCTGTGTAGCTGTGGTCATTAAACCATGGGTTCATAAAGTGTTTTGCCTAAGTGCATTGAGCAGCCCATGCGGGGATGTTTTAACTGGTGTGGTCTTTGAACCAACTGATTGATAAGACTGTAGTGACTGTAGGGTGCCTGGATAGCAGCAGGGCAGAGGAAGCATTTGCTGACCAAAGCCCAGAGAACTGTGCCCTCATGTCTCCCATGGACCTTCCTCTTGCCTTGAAGAGTGCTAAGGGCTTTCTGCCATGTCTGCCTCAGATGTGTTTTATCAGAGGAACTGAGACTTGGCTGCATTACATGCTCCCAATCTCTTGTTCCCCATCTGTAATGACCTCTTGTTAATAATAATGTCAACTTAAGCTTTAAACTGCTTTGTACTTTGTGGTTGGAAGGTAAAATTCAGACCAAAGTCTGCCAGCACCTAAGTATCCCATGTGACTCTCAGTGGCTCTGTCAAACTTCCCTACAATCTGGAGAAAGGACAGCGAGAAATAAAAATACCACCTGGTTGGAAGGGAGAGCATGCGTGTGTTTCTGTGTCACCATCCATTAGCTTTCTGAGCTGCAGTTTGGTGGAAAGTGTACCGAGTTATATGCCAGGAGACAGTACCTCCTGCTCCCAACTCTTCCCTCTAACTATTTTTGTGCTCTTCACAACTGTTATTAAGCAAGACCACAGAGAATTTTTACAGCATAAGATGTCTATCCTGCATTTTAGGGCTGTGATCTGTCAATAACCCATACCGGAATATAGGTATATGTGATGTCTTTATGCAATCTGAAGAATGTGCCCTGGGATAGAAAAGGAATTTGGATGCTGTTAATGTTTTGTTCAATGTTTGATCAAATAGATTCGCTCGTCATCGAATTACATCTCCTCTCCTTGTTTCATTTAAAATGTTTCCTATGAAGTTTTTAAAGAGCTGAACTTCTGATAATAGAAGGACTAACTATATTTTACTTTGGTTTTGGTGTGGCATGGGTTGTGTGGGACATCCTAGACTGGGCACAAAGTAATGCTACCCCAAGTTGTCCTGCCTAGGCTAATAGAGCCAAGCAATACTGACCTCAGTGCTCAGATCTCCACTCTCTTGAGAGTCTCTGTGATGTCATCTTTATTAAAGCTGACAAGCCAAAATATTTCATCTGGATCTAATTGCTATTACTATAACACAGTACAAGAATAAACTTGTAAAAATGACTATTTTTTAAGGATGCCTTTGCCCAAAATTTGAACCAATGTTAAATTTATTCCACTATCATCTTCTTTTGGTTTCTGTAGAGCTGTATTCTTTATGCTTAAAATGTGTGACTGTATATCTCTGATTTCAGTGAGATTTGTTGAACTTCATAGAGTTAGCAATTTCTATCCTGAGTTATTTCCTATATGCCAATTAAACGTTATCACTGAAAGATAAGTCTCATATTCATTTTTGTATTCCATTTAAGCAACATTCTGGGGTTTTGATGGCCATTTTAGACTCTCTTGAAAACACTGAGTAACTGCATTTCTTGGACTCACAATTTTTAAGGATTACCTTTCAACAGGGAGATTAGGACAAGATGGTATAAGTGGGACAGTGCAACTTGTAACTTATGAAGAAGTCAGCTGAAAACAAGAGGGGTTATACGGGGAACATACTTAGTGTGTGCTCCTGAAGATGGATGTGGGACTTGGGAACTCTAGATGGGTCTGCTCTGGAGTATTTCTGTGCCTGCATTGCATACTATGGGAGCCCTCTATGGGAGTTTCTTTAGGTGTTTAGATCTGTGTGGAAGACCTATTGAAGAAAGACTGCTGCCTCCTTTTGAGAATGTACTGGTCAAATTTCTCAATTTTTTCAGTGTAAATCCAAGATGATAGAGCAAGTTATAGGAAAATTTGGCCTTTATGGTATTCCTCAAATTTTCCTTGATCTTGGACCCTTTTGAATTGTACTTTTATTTTGTCCTAGGGTTTACTGTCAATTGAGGCCCAAGGTTTTGAGGAAGGAGGGGGAGGGGGGAACAAGGAACTAAATTGTCTCAGGGTTATTTGAGTATCTTTAAAACATGGAGTAAGCACTAAAAAAAAGGAAGTGAATGACTTACTTCTATGAGACGAAACAGACTGTAGATTTTAAGGAGTGGAGCTGAAATGTCCCATAGCAGACAAAGTTGCTGATGAAGAGCCCTGCTTCCCTTTTAGATATTCACTCATCCCCTGTCAAGAGATTTTTGTGGATTCTCAGTCTGGCAGCTGATCCAGAGATAACAAGAGTTAAGATTTCCCCCCATGATTATGTGGGATGGAATTGTAAAATGTCAGGGCTGTAAGGGTAGATGAGAACCCTTGGGATAGCCAGCTGTGGCTGGGGGTGGCAGAGGCAGCTACCATGTCGGCAGCGCTGCTGACCCTGTGGGGCTGGGCTGGGGTGTTTCACTGATGTCATACAAAGTGAGTCAGATTGCTGTTGTGGTTATTTGGCTGATCTGCTTCAGCTGTTGGGTTGAGTGTGTATGTGCAGGTGAATGTGTGTCTGCGTAAGTGGAGCAAGTTAGGGAGCAATTGCAGAACGGGACAGCTGGCAGACTGTGGGTGCAGGGGGAGTAGTGGGGCTGGGCTGAGCAGCAGGTAAGGCTGGGAGCAGGGAGAGCAGCAGGTGTCTGTTTAGCCTCCCAAGTTTACACAAGTGCATGTGGAAGGAGAAGATGTGTCCAAACATTTCAAGTTCCTCTTTGACCCTTTCTTTAATATGGGGTGAATCCTGCTTCTTGTCATGCTTTGGTTTTCTTCTATAAGGAAGAAATACTCTAGGAGATGTAGGAATGTAAGGTTTGATCTGTGCCCCACTCCCTCCTCATGCATTGGTGTGGCTGAGGGCAAGGACCTTCTTCAGGAGGCAGACAGCTCTGTTCCATGTCCTTTCCACACCTCACACAGCAGCAAACCCCAATCTCTGCTGCTTTCTTTTTCCATTCCTTGCAGCAGGAGCAATCTTCAGCCCCTCTGCAGAACCCTGATCTGCAGCCTTGCCAGGCTCCCCTCTTCTTCCCTCTATCATGTGCCCAGAGCTGATGCTGAGCTTATGTCATCCTCACAGGGAGAACAAGTTATTTTGTCTTCCCTGAAGTGACAGATTTGGGTTTGCCTACACAACCATAATAGTTAGTCTGGCTCTGCTTTTGTCCTGGGTGCACTGCAGAATTCCTGCAACAGCCAGGATGAGGCTCCCCATGAGTGACAGCACCATGGATGGGCTGGAGGAGATGGGTCAGGGTGGGAATGAGGAGGGCTGCATGTGCATTGCTAAGAAAGGTCCTGACCATGATAGGGTACAGTGTCTAAGCAGCCTGTGGGGAACGTGTCATCTGCCAGAAGATCCTCCATGTGGTTTCATGCTTACAGCAGTTCAATGCAGAGTCCAGAGTGCAGGGAATGGGATTTAGCACCGAATTTTCCTGCCTTGGGTTGGACTGTCTGTCCTTTGCTCCTTGTAGTCTCCACTGCCAGTTTTATGTAGGATGCCTTGAAGTGGGTGTTGTCAATGAAGAGGACATGTCTAATGCTCTTACTGCACCATTAGATACACTGAGTGACTGTAGAGATTTTCCTTCAGCTGAGAAAAGCTAGTGCTAATTTAAGTAGTTCTTTTGCTTATGTGTCAGCATTACTCAGGATATGTTTACTTGAATGTCATGACACTGATTTTTTTTTCCTCCACCAGTTTTTCACTTTCACTAATTTGAAAACTTTATTTGTCCCTTTTGAGAAATTCCACAGGGTTATTCAGGTTGTTAGATTGCTGTTATAAGTAAGGATTTTCTATGTGACACCTCAACATGGATTTAACAGCATCCAATGACCTTGGATTGTGTGTAACACTTATGACAAGTGGCTCATTATGTTGGTTGGGAGAGAGAGTGTGGTGGTGGCGGCTTGCTTTTCTTACACTCCAGGAATTGAAGGAACTGGAAATGGTCTGTATGGATTTTGTATAACAAGTTGGTGTTTTAAACATTTCTCTGTTTGTATGGAATATGATCTACCAGTACTTCTGTTGTTGCTGTTATATTACATGCAAGTGTTTCTTTACAAAGTGACACCCTTAAAAAATCTCCACCGGTTTGAAAGATTTTGCTGATTCTTGTTTTCTCCTTTATTTTTTTTCCCCTAATCCCCCCTTACTGCCTCTCCTCCATGCCACTTCCTCTCTAGGGCAAAGGGAGATTTTAGAATATTCTATCATGATAGGTCTAGAAATAGCAACTGACAATAATGAAAGAACACAAATGGGATCTTTGATTAAGATCTCAGAGAATCACAGGATGTTAAGGGTTGGAAGGGACCTCGAAAGACCATCTAGTCCAACCTCCCTGCCAGAGCAGGACCACCTAGAGGGGGTCACATAGGAATGTGTCCAGGCAGGTTTAAAATGTGTCCAGAGGAGACTCCACAACCCCTCTGGGCAGGCTGTTCCAGTGCTCTGTGACCCTCACAGTGAAAAAGTTTTTCCTTCTGTTTCTGTGGAACCTCTTATGCTCCAACTTGCACCCGTTGCCCCTTGTCCTATCATTGGACATAACAGAGAAGAGCCTGGTTCCATACTCCTGACACTTACCCTTTATGTATTTACAAACATTAATGAGGTCACCCCTCAGTCTCCTTTTCTCCAAGCTAAAGCACCCAGCTCCCTCAGCCTTTCATCATAAGGGAGATGCTCCACTCTCTGGTGGATTGTAAGTTTTGTGTGGCCATCTTTACACAGATGCATCGTCCACTAGGGTACATTTTTTTGTCTCTTCAGTGAGTGTACATTCAGTCTCTTCAATCTCTTCATGCCAAATCATTGAATACTCCCCCAGTTTTCACTCCATAACAACATGTGAGACCTAAGTAGATCAACTGTTAGGGAATGTTTTCATTCCTTCTGACCGTGGAGAAGCTAGTTTATTGTGTGGGTGCTTTTAACTGTTTGCCCTGACAGTGCCTCAGGAGCAGCAGCCCAGGCAGCTCAGCCTCCTGCACATCCTTACCTCTTTGATTGGCAGTCATGGGCAGGATGAAGGAGAGGAAGCTGGTCCCATTATTGGTTACATATTACGACTTTTGTTTTTTATATTTCTGATGGTATTAGAAGAACAAATTTAAGTGAGGATGACTCAAAGTGTTTATATAATTTCATTCTGTAAAATGTAAAAACCTACAAACTGGTCTGTCCTTGTCATTACTGTCATTAGGGCTGCCTGTTGAAATATGAGGAGTGTTGCTTAGGGTGGCTGAAAGATCTGGCTTCTGAAAATGTTTCTGAAGCTAGGGAGCCAAGTTTTGTCCTGGGCTACACCCACATAAACTTATTCAAGTACAACACCAGCGCTGCAGGAGCAGGGAGCCTGCAAGTAGCATTTCTGTGTCAGTGTGAGACAGCAGAGTAGGGCAGAGGAGGCAGAGAACCCAAAGCATCTTTTTCCCCAGCCACCCATTTTCCCAATGGGGTCATGAGCTTTTTCCATCTCATCTTCCAAAGAGTCTGGTGGTACATAGGACAATATTCCTGCGTATGCGTGTGCCTGCTAAAAATATTGTGAAATGCATGAGAGTTGGCCAGGTGATCTGGGCAGAGTCACGGACACACTTTGGAGAATGAGCTTGCAGCAATGAAAGCAGGGTGCTGACTCTTTTAACAAGACTGAATTTGTTTTTCCGTACCCTTTGAAATCCTTCTGGGCATAGGCTTTTAATTGTGACTTGCTTAGGAAGAAATTTAAAGCAACTTATGGTTAGGCTACATTATAGGTTCAAACAGGAGATGTATGAAATACCTGGACAGAAAGTATGATTATTTTGGTTTACAGGGCAGCCCAGATTTCACAGAGAAATGCTGTTTCAAAGCTCTAAGGCAGACACAACAGGTTTCCTGAAATAATACCAGCAGTAATCCCTTCAAATATCCCCAAGTGTATTGGCTCATGCATGTTTTAAAATTCTTTCTCTGTTTTGTTATAAAAAACTTGCATATTTCTCTCCCCTTCACCATATGAAAATCTTCTAAGAATTTATGAGCTTTTGTAGACTTCAGAATAAGCTCTCCTTCCCCTCCCCTTCCTTACTTTATAATCCAATTTAGTCAGATAGTTACTTCAAATCCCTTGGAGGCCTGTAGTTTGTTCATTCTCCCACAGTGCTGAGATTTCCCTCCAGCCCAGCTGGCAGGAGTTTTTAGAAATAACAATATCTCAGGGGGAAGGAGCTGAAGCTTGAATGGGGTCTTTTGTCCAGGTCTCTATGAAGCCAGATTAATTATGCATTGCAGAACACAGTTTAAAGCTCTGAATTAGGTCCTCATTGCAATGAAAGGAGAGCACAGGCTTGAAAACTGAAAGAATTCCCATTTCTATCAGAGGGACAGACATATAATGAGTGAAAGCAGGAAGAATTTTTGAAAATTGCAATTAAACAGTATTTTGTATTTACCACTCAGTAGCAGTTGTCTTAAGAATTTACAAAAGTGATTCTTTGACATTTTTTCACATGATCGCTCCATAGGTGGCTGGACTTTGAGGATTTTCAAGTCTTTTCTGTGTTACTAGGCTACTCTTGAAAGTACTTGTGCTTTGATGAATGACAGCGGGTTTTTTTGGCCAGCACTTACCTGAATAGAGGTCTTTAAAACCTCAGCAGTACAATTAGCAGTCAGTCAGATGATACTGATGGTACAGGAAAAAAGCAAATGGTTTTCTCCTTTACTTCTGGGGATTTTCTAAAGCTGTCTGACCCAGTGTGATGTGCAACAACAACATTTTTCTTGGTTTCCTAATGCACTTTAATTCCAGTTTGAGGAAAGTAGAACTCTTTCACGGATAATAAGTCCATAATGTTCTACAGCTGGCAAATAAAAAGTTGTCCACAGGCATTTGTACTCATAAGGGCACTTTCTGTCAGGGTGGGGGATTGTGTTTTGGGTAGAGGACTGGGGCCAAAAGGGGGATAAGGATAAGGAAAAGGTTAGCTATGAAACCTCTTACATTAGAAATCCTTAGTAGTCTCAGATATGACCACACTGGAATAGATGGAGTGTGAGCAAAATAAACTGATGATTTTCCTTTTTATCACCCTCTCAAAATCCCCCATATATGGAATAATGCTCTGTAAAATACCTATAGCATATTGAACTCTGCAGTTCAATTTTAATTAGAAAGTATAAACTGTAAACATCCAAAGAGATAGCTAAATGCAGACTTAAAAGGTTATCAGTGTTTTGGGTGTCAGTAACTAATTTATTAAATCACACTAGAAAATCTACAAGTAGGACCTCGGTGTAGAAGTCATTTGATACAAATATTATGCAGGAGAAGCATTTTTTTACAAAGTTAACATACATATTAAGTCAAAATGCTCTTTGATGTCCAGCATTATGTGATGAACATAACAGCATTGTCTGTTAGCTGCAATCTGTCCAGCTGACTGTCATACTGGGAAAAAAAACCAAGTTCCTGGTTATTAACCTGAGCACAACCGGAATGACTCTGGTAACATATGCGAGGCTGACACAACCCTGTGGGCAAAAGTCCTTTGTTGTCCTGCTTCCAGGCATGCCAGGTCTGAGGGGTCTGTGAGCTAACTGTGGAAATTAATAATGTGTTTGGTCAACATTTGAGGCACACTGTCCAAGATTGTCTCTACGTTGCTCCTCTGGAAGCATAAAGAATTCCTTGAGAGCTCTGTTGCCCCAGAGCAATTGCTGCTGTCAGGGAGTGCAGGAATGGGCACCTTTGGTGATGATCTCCTGAGGTTTGCCCTAGCGAGAGCACAGCATCAGAGTGAACATGGCTGTGTAACATCAGTTCCCAACTAGTGTGCAGTTACAGAGAAGCTACCTCCAATTGACCTAATTTGCAGTCATCCCAAGTTGCTCTGTTTTGTAGTGTCAGAGTGGGACTGGTTGAGAGGGAGTGATAAGTGCATGGTAACCTCTTGATAAGGCAGACCCAAGGCCAGTTTACTACATCTTTCTGGTTCTCTTCACTTCTGCTTTGCTCATTTGCAACAAGAGATGAAGAGCCTTGTTTTTCTTCTCTCTGTGCTTGTCCTGGAATGAACCAGTTGCAGTAATTAGTGCTTCCCAAGTCTTTTCCAAAACTCAAATTGAAATATGGTTTCTGAGATTTAAAAGAAATGTGAGTGCTTCCTATAATTATTTTATTTGCAAACATCTATGCCAGGGAAGGGTGGAAATAGATCCCACTGACTTGAAGTGTTTTATGAATAAAGGCTCCAGAGAAGTTAATGCCAGGGCTGGAAATATGCAGGTCACCAGGTCTGCAAGACTGGTCTAGCTCTTAATATCTGCCATCTGAACCTTCTCATCAGTAGGTTTTGGACCACACACCAACTCTGTCCAGGCAGTGTCTACAAAATACAAATAAAATTCAGGTTTGCCTGATAGCTTGCAGAGTAACAGTAGGGCTCACCACACTAGTTACAATGCTGTTCACAAGTGATCTTTTCTGTGTCACTGATCTTGAAATAAAACCAAAAGTTGTTTTTAAGTTAAGAATACGTGTGCAGCTAGAGCTATCCAGAGCTTTTCCCCACAAAACATCTTCTGTTATAAAGCTGAACAGGATGAAACAAAGCGTACTGCGCAGTGTCAGCTTTGATCTGCCAATAGAGGCGAAAAAGGCTTGCTGAGGAAAAGTGCCTCTTTTTAAGGAAACCCTTTTAAATTGTCTGTAATACAGCCTGCCTTGCACCAGTCTGCTTGGAAGCTGACATAGTGAAGAATCTGAGAGCTTCACTTAGAGCCAGCAGATCTCTGGGCTTCCAGGTCTGCATCAGTGAGCCTGCAGGCTTGGGCTCAGCTTTTTGGGACCCCAGGATAGCTGGACTCCCAGACACTGGGATGAGAGCAAAAGAAAGGATTTCATAGTCTTCCAGAATCATGTGCTACTTGGTGAAATTCAGTTTGAAAGTCTGTACAGGAGGGAAGCATTTCCATTAAAATAAAAATAAATTAATCCTCCTGCCTTGAACATATAGTTAGTTGAACATATAGTTAATAAAGATTGCAAAGATAATAAAGTTAATTCCAGGGCTGGGAGCATTGTGTCAGCTTTTTACCTCTGGACATTATCTGAACATTTTGGACAATCCTGTCAAAAAACCATTTTAATACTGTTATGTATTTAATCCATTTCCTCAAACTTCAGCTCTTCCATTTGGAGTAGTTTTGAGCTTCTCCAGACATTTCTTAGGGTTCTTAAAAATTATATTTAAAAAAGTTAACTGTTCACTTCTGAAAATCCTGTCTATCTAGTTTGAATTCCTGTTAAATATATTTCTGTCATTCTTCTCATTGTCCAGTTAAAAAACCTCAAAAAATACCCCAAACAAAAACCCAAAACACCCAAGCCAAAAAAATAAGAAAAAACCCATCTAATATCTGAAAGCGATCAATGTCAATACTTAGTACTAATAATGTTAAAATAAAGCTGAAGACCATTCTGTATGTTAGAATTGCATGAACTTCAAAGCAGGAAACCAGCATTGTCATAGTGACTGATACATGGTTGTCTCTGTTAATGGGAGATAAGGAAAGATTTTGATGATAGTTCATTTTATCTCTTCTTTCTAAGAGGGCCTTGAAGTTACTTTCCTGAGCTGTATAGGGACAGTTTCAGATAATCTAAAAATGTCTAACTTTGTCTAGTTATACTATAAAATCCCGGACCTTCAACACTTGGAAATCCAACATGTCCCTAAACATGGACAGAGGGGCTTAGCTGCAGCGTTCAGCAGTTTTGGCCCAAATAACCCTTGTCTCTTAGCTGGAGTATTTGTTTTCATGTCAAGAACTGTGCTGTTGCCACTTAAACTTTTTTTTTTTTTTTTTTTTTTCTCTGTGAGATTTTTACATATGTTACTCTTACTGAACTAGTTTAGTTTAGTTTCTGAGTTCTGCATATGTGCAGTTGTAAAGAAATCAAATTATTACAGCTGGTTACTGTGAGATCAGTCTTGTCACTGCCCCAGCCTCCCATTTACCATGAAAACAAACACATCTCTCTTCTCATGTCTGCCAGCAGGAAAGGGGGTGGGGAGGCAGGCAGAGAAGCAGGGGAAAGTTTTTTCTTCAAAAAGGAAGAAGGTCAACTATTTTGGGAAACTAAAACCACTCGGCAATTAGAAGAATTCTTTTCTCTCTGCTAAGTGATTAGAGAAGTCTGCAGGCAAACAGTAGAGCTGTGCAGATGGACAAGAGGTAAATGCATTGTTTTGCCTTTGCAGAAACATGTCTTTGCAGAAGATGGAGTGGATAACCCAACGTATGTTGCTGAGCCAAGAGTTAAATTAAAACACCAAGTCTATAAATCTCTGCACTGGATAAGTCAGTTTTTCAGGTACAGTTAGTCAGCTGATATGCTGAAGGCAGGGTCTGTATGACTGATGTCTACCCGCTGCTTCTGACATCTATGTGGCACATACTGTGTTTCTTAATGCTGCATCCACCTAGAAAGGAAATAGATCTTGGAGAAATTCTTATTTGCAAGGTGCAATACTGTCACAGTTTAGGGTCAGGGCAGCCCACTAGACCTGTAACAGACGCTCTCTGTTAACTCCCCTCCCTCTCCAAAGGGGAAGAGAAAGGGAATAAGGGAGAGAGACTGAGCGATTAGAAAAGGAAACTAGAACAGCTTTAATGAAAATGAAAACATTAATAAAAATGGAATATATACAAATATACACAGAACCAGCATTGAACCCAATCCCCGCCCCTGGTGGCAATTACATCACTGTCACTACTGATGCTGTGAAGCAGACACCGGGAAAGTTCCAGACTGGGCCCAGTGACAGATGGGAATTGCGTTCAGGAACTGGATTCTGGTACTGGATTCAGGAACACATAGGATCAAAAGCAAAATGGACAGAGTCCCCCTCAGATGCTGTCAAGAAGAAGTGAACAAGAAGCTGGAATAGCTGACCCAAGAGCTTGACCCGCATGATCCCTCAGCTTTATATGAAATATAATGTATAAGGGCTGGAAACCCTCACTGGTCAGTTTAGGGTCACCTCTCCTGTCTACTCCTCCCTGCACATGCAGCCTTTTACTTGCTGCACGCCCCAATGTGGTGCACAAGATCCAGCAGTGGCCTTGGTCTGCACACTAATCCTTGGTACTAACTCTAAACATGGGGTGTTATCACTGCTAGAAGCAGACACTGCCTGTGAGAACAGGCTGCTAACTTCAGATGGCAGAGTTAGTTAGAAGAACTGAGCTGAAAACTAAAATCTCTGAATGGAATTAGTTCTGTTCTCCCTCAACCCAGGACAAATACAATAAAAAATTGGAATTCAAACCATAAAAAAAAAAATAAATAAAAAAATTCCAAAGCTGGCAAGTTCCTTATTTGCCTGAAGAAACTGCAGAATATCTGGTCAATGCAGCTTTGTTATGGGGTCATTGGGTTAGTCCTGAGCCTCCTGCCAGGGTTTCAGGTATATCTTCACTCTTCTTGCAAGCAGAGCCTCAAAAAAGTCCATACAGCAAAATACAGATATCTTCCTCATTACTCTCTTCCTTGTGTTTGTGAGTGCCTTCAATTTCTTTAGGTTTCACGCCATGCCAATCAATAGTTAGAAAACTCTAGCATAGGGTAGGATATGAAAAGTGTATTTTTTAAATGACATATTAAAGTCATCTGGTCTTCTGCTCTGATAGTGAGTTTACATGCAATGAAGACTGCCTCATTTTTTTAAAGGCATTATTCCAAAGACTGATATTTTTTGCTCAAGATTTTTTTTTTTCTTCTTTCAATATTTGCACTATTTCTCTGTGTCTTCAGTTATAATTTGTTCCCTCCAGTCTTGGTGCTTACATTGCAAATACTACCAGACTGCTGTTTACAGTCCTTTTTCCAAGAGCTCTTAGATGTGCTATAAATGTGTTTAAACAGCAAAATAAATAATAATCTATTACAAAGCATTGCTCAATTCAGAAACTTCCCTAGTTTTCATCATATGGTTCTGGTAATCTGATGCTCTACCGACTATAGTATTCCATGTAGGATCATATGGGGACTGTATGAAATTGGACTTTTAAAATGTCCAGTCTGCACTATCTCAAGATGCATATGTGTGTGCAACACAAAGTTGTATTGATCTTTCCAGCTGTGTTGCAAGCAGTTGTATAACTGTCTGCAGTCACGCCTAGGTGTCCTTTGTTCTTTGTTCCTTGAGTTATTTCATCTGATTGTGGACATACATGAGGTTGTCTTCTTCCAGATGGATTCATATGTTTCCATAGTCTTCTAGTGGCCATGCCTCATTTTTGTTCAGTAGTATCTGTGGTAAGCATAATTTTCCACTACTCCCACATCCTTTAGGGAGAACTGCTGTACTATAACACTGAACTAATTGAGCTCTCTTTCTCTCTATACTTTCAGTGAGGGTTTAGCCAAAATACCTAGGAAGGAGATTCAAATCATGCTGTTAATGTACCTATCTTGTGGTTGCCAGAAGTGGGTGCCTCAGTGTAGGTGCAACCTGGAAGGCACTGAGAGTCCACAATGCTGGTAGGGAGTTCGTAGCCTTTACTTTGCCTTAGCTGAAGCTCCTCCTGCAGCATTTGCTATTTTCTTAGCTGCTGGAGCAAGTGTTTCCTTTCTCCATCTCAAAGATAAAATAACTCCTACTCAAAATGAACTCTAATTGAGATGTGTGCTGCCCTTCCCATTTGCCTCCCATACTGTGCCTGTTCACTGGCTTTACAGGCAGTGAATGATGTATTTAGAGAAACACAGGGAGGAATGATCAGCAAGAGTCTTGAAAGAAAGATCTTTCCCTGGTATTGAGTGTGCACAGCCTCTCTGGCCATGTCTGCAATAAGCTTTTCTTCCCAAAATTCTGATTGTTATTACTACCATTTCTGCTTCAGACATGGTGTTAAACAAAAAGTCCTTTGGTTACTGATGATTTTATTACAGCATTTCCAACCTTTTCAAAGCAAGTTGTGACAATATTTGCAGCACCATTGTGTTAAAAGTTAATTTTATGCTTTGTTATTTTCACTAAGTATTTTAAATATGTATTATACTAGATAATATAATATTTTTTAATTTTATTTTTGTTTTAAAAAGATCGTGTGTCTTCTGTAGCATTTTGTTGCAAATAGCATGGAAGGGAGGGTAAGAAAACATCTTTAGGATCAATGTCTGAGATAGAGGTTTCATGTCTGTCAGGTCTTTTTGAGATCATGTACCCTTGTTACACAGAGTTAAAATACTTTGAATACTACAGGGGGTGGGAGGATGTCTGTGCAGAGGTGGATGAGATTTTGGCTCACAGTCAGATAGTTGTCTCAAGTCTTTCATCTGATGATGCTTGTGCTTCTCCTGCTCTGATCACAAAATCATTAGATTATCTAGGAAGACAATTAGTGAGGCTGACACTAGCCATAAAATTCTGTCATATGTTGAGATCACTATGTGTTTATTAACTCCTACATCATTAGCTTAAATTGCCATCTCATTGGGATGCATAATTATTCCACTTTGAGTTAATGCTCTTATTTTTCGGATGGCTCTGTGATGGTACTGCCACTAGGCAGTACTACTGAAAGGTTTTGGAACAGATTCTGCCAAAGGTTAAAAAATGGCTATTACTATAATCCAAAACATTTATTCTTTCATTGCTCATCTTCTCAGATGTCATTCTATGACACATCAAAAAACCCCAATGAACCCCTCCAACAAATATTTGTTCACAGTAGGTGCATGATTCATGAGGCGTTGTTCTGCCAGCATATGGACATGTTGTTTTTGTCCTGTTTATTATTAACTACTTGGAATCTTATAAACTTCTCTAATATTGCACTTCTTTGGTGTTTATTTTGGAGATTACAGATTTTCCTTTATTTGAGATGCTATAAACAATGTAATTTCATGAATCACTATGCTCTAGGGACTGGTATATTTAATGTTTTTAATAGAAGTCACTGGCATCCTTAAGATGTTTCACACTAACGGGTGGAGATTTAGTGTGGTTTTTCTCACCATGGCCTAGGACATGCCACGGTATAAATTTGAGGTAGCCTGATCCAAAGTGGATGTCAATTAGTAAAGGTAGAATGAATTTCACCTGTACTTAACAGTCTAAATTTGGCTTTAGATGCATATGAGTAATTTAGTTTTTTCCTTTTTTCTCCCCCTCCCCCCCCCTTTTTTTTTTTGTTTCAAGCTATTAATACTAAAAGGCCTGTATTCAGAGGGTGAATCATCTGAACTATGTAAACCACCTAAAATTAGGATGAGGTGATTGCTCTCTGGTAGTCCCTAACTTTTGCTGTTGAATAGTGTGCAGGAATCCTAGATGAAGTGTATGGGAGGTACCCAGATTTTACACAGGTAAAAGCAGGTGGGATGAATCTTGCCAACAAAGACAACCATAGCATTCAAACAAAGGTAACTTCTACTTCTCCAAGTACCTTCTCACACTCTAAAATAGAGTGAGATTTAAAGAGGAGCTGACACATACCACTGAAAAGCTTTTTGCCACATATTTCTGAGAAATGTGGAAGGATTTAATGAAAGTATGATCTTGAATGGAAAAGGAGTCTTATCTATTCAGCAGAAGTATACACACAACCTGCACATGATTACTATGATTAACTTAGAATTAAAAATGCATCACAAATATTGTGATAGCTATTTATTGCTACTTTCTGAGTGTGCAGAAGCTTCATTTTAGAAGATGTTCTGGTGGTTTCAGAAAGCAGGACTGAATCTTTACCAGGGAATGAGAGTTTGACATGCTCTTTTCTGATGAAAACCTTGCAGTGAGACTTAACTGATAGTGTTGTGAAACTGAGTAGAGCAAACTGGCGAAAATAGCTATTTTCACTACAGTGCTTTCTACCAGTCACCCACCTTTCCTAAATCCCTTCTGCATTTTGGCTGTGGGGCAGGTAGTCTGTGTTTTCTGAAACTGAGGTTGGACCTTACGAACATGTTGTCATCATGTTTTGGAGATTAAATACTAAAATAAATTCTCTTCCTTCAGTAATGATTTTGAAAAGTGTCCAGGTTCCTTCATCTTTATGATGGCTACTGAAGTCAATGGTACCAGTCAGGAAGTGGTTTGTTGCAAAGGGTTCATTTCAGGACTGTTTTTTTCACTCTGGTCATATCTTGCTTTCTTACTTACGTCAGCTTCTAAGTTGATTAATTTCTGTTTTCCATAGCAATATTTTAAAAGCATGGGCAGTCTCATTCTCTTCTCACTCCTGATCAATACTGAAGTGACTTCTGTTTGGTAGTAGAGTCAAAACTACTAGGCCCAGATATGTTACTATATGCCTTATTCAAATTCAGGCTAATTCAAGCATACCAGGCAAGTTCTCAAGTATTAGCTAACACTGTATTATAACTCCTGCAGCAAATCAGTAATTTTTGCAAAGTATACTCCAGAACTGGCATTTAGGACTTGAAGACCTTGTTGGTGCTTTCCAGCATATGCATTAACTGTGTTTGTGTGTTTTCTTTTCCCTTGTAAAGCCAACAACATATCTAGCAAATTGCTGTTTTGTGTAGATTCTAAGGCAATAGGCATAATTTTGCAAAGCATGTGCAGTATAAATGAGTCATTAAGTTTTCAACGTTTAATATGCTGGAGGAAGAAAAGAAACCAAATTATATAAACCCTTGTAGCAATAAATACTTTATTTTGCTTATGTTGTGATATTCAATGACTTTAAGCTATGTGAATCACAATTTCTATTCTTTGCTTATGCAGCTGCTGCTTTTTACGTGTTTCATTCACAATGCTTTTGCATGAAGCAGCAAGCTGTCACTTGCCGTGTTTTCTATTCATTATTCTCGGAGCGCTAGATTGGGATGACACAATCTATGAACCATGTTTGAGTCTGTGAACTATGTTTGATTTCTATAGGCATAGGTCCAACATCAGGATATCTGAAAAAATTCAAAGCATTTTAAAATGAGGTTGGTACTGTTAGCCCTATTTTATAGTTATAAAAACTGAAGCAGGTCTTTTATAGCCTTGTGTCCTATGACCAGTTAAACAGTACTGCCTGAATTTCACCGGGAACTCATGGAAGCAGGATTCAGGGTTTTGAAGTGGTTGTAGGATTTGAACTCTGAGGGAGTGTCAGCAATTCTTATTGCTGGGTTTTGTTTAATTTTTAAGATATTTCTTATAATTAGAAACTTACAGCACTTGAGTTCTGTTGCTGATTCTCTCATTGACTTGGAAAGGCAGTCAACATTTCTGTGCCTGAGAGAGGTAAAAATTAATCTCTCTTAGCTTCACTGCAAGAATTAACTAATGTTTGGAGTTGCTACAATAAAGTGAAATTAATCTTGATTAAAGCTTATCCTTCCACATTTAATAGTAGTAATTTTACGTGTTCCTTTTGTTGATATAAAGGGTGATTTTCCTCCCTGTATACAGCTTGAGGCTTGTCAGACCACAAATTAATAGAAGTTCTTGTGAGCTTTGTCTTTCTAAGAATTGAAAGCTGAATTAAAGATAAATAGCGCCTGACAACTTTTTATTCTCTTCATTTTAGGAATCATCACTTTTAACTCTAAAGGAAACTAGTAGGGACAAATAGACAACAACAAATAATCTCTAAAATTTAAGATAAAACACTTGAAGAAAAAATTTGTCATAAATCTAAGATAATAAAGTTATTGAAAATTTAACCATTTCTGAAAGAATAAGAAAACTTGCTGTTTTAGAAATAACTTTTATATTCTTCATCTTCCATCTCCTCTATTTCAACACACATGATGAAATAAATTGAGATTTACATATGGATATTTTATCTGTCAATCTGTCTAGTTGTGCCTTGAAGGTTTCTATCAGTACACTTTTTCAGTACCTTGTAAATTATTACTTTAAAATTAAACACAGCTTTTCCAGATATCTTTGCTCCAGCTATCTGTGTTGAAGTGTGCTGAAAGAAATGGGAATCCTTTGACTGACTGTCATGCATCAAACTTCCCAAAGATACTTTGGCCTAAATTTCATGTTTACTTAGACACAATGATATGAATCAAATTTCACAATTATTGAAAGAATGAGTTGCTTGTTAACTATATTAGCAACTACACTGGAAACAGAATTATAAGGAAGCACAGTTTAATAATATTTAGAGTAAGCCTGTATTTTGATGAGTTAATTAATAAGGACATTTTATACTAATTCTGACTCTTCTTGCAATTTCTTTTTTTTTGAACTTTTATTTCTTCTACCTAAATTTTACCAAGGAAGTGGATTGCTATTGTTTACGTGATGAATTATATTGACTAATATTTACACATTCATGTGCTAGCATAAAAACATTGAATACATATTGAAAGAGAGAGCCATCCTGCATTATTTCCTCTTTATATGCTCTAATTTAAATACTTGAAATAATTACATGCTTTTATTGGTTTGCCTGATTGATTTGAATAATATTAAAGTGGCAGAGTGACTGCAAATGAAAATCCTCACTCAACAAGTAATCCAATAATTATGTGAAAACTTGCAAAATTTTCCTGAAAACTGCCTCAAATGATTCCGTAAGGAGTAAACTCATTTTTTTGGGAGGAAAATAGATCTGAAATTTAGGTCTTTAGTCTCAAAATTAGGTCAGAAAACCTATTCTGTCAATACTACAGTGTGATGAATATGCTTTCAGTCGTAAATGCAGTGTTTCTTTTGCACTTGCCAAAGAAATGAGGATTTTCCAAATGATGAGCAAGGCTAAATAGCCTGTTTCAGAAGCATGGGAGGGGCAAAACTACATGTGTCCTGCTTTATTTTTCTTTTCCTCTAGCAAAAGCCGGTGGAGGGATTTAAAGAAGAGAATAGTGTCCTTAAGAAATGAACAGAGATAGATATGATGGAGAGAGGGAGGGAGAAAAGATTGTGGGGAAGCACAAAGTCCTGCCATTGGGGAGGGCTGAGACAGCTGAATCAGGGTGACACAGACTTTTCATTATGAGAAACAATTATTCCAGCAAGAACAGCATGGGACTTCATGAAACGTTTTTGAACTCTGATTCCTGATAGGAGCACATTACATAACTTGTACTTTGTGAATACTGGCAACCAGCAACCTACAGAAAGACACAGCCAGAAGCAATGCGCTCAGCTGCTTGCTTTTTAAAAGAAAATATATCTGCGCCAAGTATTAAAAAGACAAGACTATCTTTACCCTTTTCCCTGCCCCCTCCATCAAGAGAAGCCTGGTTTTCATCACAGATTAATAAACAAAATCTATCATTTTACTGTGCTTCCCACAGCCTTTTGGTAGGAGTTAACAATGCTCCGAGTCAATGCTGCCCTGGTGCTTGAAATGTCTTTACATGTTTGTTCACTGGAAAGAGTTGTGACGATAGGGTTAGGGAGAGGGGTTTAAGCCACCAGTGTATACAACCTCGGAAACATTGACATGGTTTTGATCATGTCTGATTTGAGAAAAAACTGTTGGGAAGCTGTTGCTATTGCTTTTGTCTTTCACAGAATCACAGAATGTTAGGGATTGGAAGGGACCTCGAAAGATCGTCTCGTCCAATCCTTCTGCCGGAGCAGGATCACCTAGATAAGGTCACACAGGATTTTAATAATAGTTTTGTTGGTTTTGGGGTTTTTTTATTCTTTTTTAAACAAAAAGCCTGAGTTATATATTCCACTGTCTCCTGAAGTGATTATTTGTATCATTTGCTGTTAAGGAAATATGTCTAAGTGCTGAGGAATTCTAATTAAGCAGACTCAGCTGGAGCGAATAGCTGGAGGATTTCACAATACCATTCTGAAATTGTAAGCAGGCTCAGAAGCCAGGGAAGTGCTTGAATTTTGGGGGTTTACCATAGTGGACATAGCCACTAAATCTTGCTCATTTGTTTTCAAATCAATGGGTTTGTAGATCATGTTATTTCATAGTCGTTATTCCTCTTTTTTACTTTCTCTTCCATCTGCCCTACGAAAAGATGCAATCTTAGCCAAAGAAGCAGAGCCTTTTCCACATTTCTAAGAGAAGCGTTTATAGGGCAAAATGCCATAGAATTTTGTTAGGTTTGGATAGGTTATTTATGAGAAAAAATTGGTTTATTGTCCTTAGAGGTAGAGACAATCCTGCTGAGCCCTTGAAGAGAACAGCACTGGAGGTAATTACTAAATTTGAAAATTGAACAGTAAAAGCACATATTAAATTTTGCTGTAATATATCCTTTTCAGCACAGTGTCCTCATCAAAAAACAAGTTAAAACCTTTCTGCGTTGTGTAACTCTTTAATTCTCTGTTTATATGGTAAACACTTCTCTGTTTTGCTTTCCAAGGGACATCATTCCCTGACTGCCTAATCTACTGCTGCTAACAAAAATGACAGTAATGAACCAGGGAGAAGCAGTCTTCTCTGGCCCTTTGTTTTCACTCCACTGGCTGAACACATGTGTTTTTCCCTTTGCCTTTTCTCTTTTCTCCTTTTCTCTTTGGAGAAAGGAAACCACTTGTATCCTGCACTAAGGAAAAGTGATTGAAAAGTGGAAGCCCATACTTTTCTCCTCAGCAAGCGGAGATCTGTTTTCAGTCTGATGTTTGGTGAAAGGAAGCTTCAGAGCTGTGGGCCAGCTGCCAGGAATGTCTGATTTCCTTTCCACCCACTCCTATGATCCTCCCTTTTGGCAGTGATTACTGATGACCACAGCTGTCATGCTAGGTCATGGTAAGCTGTCAAGCAAGGTAGTACATGAGATGTACAAGGCCCAGTCCTTGATCTGCACTGAAGAACAGGATCTTAAATTGAATCTGGTATCTGGTGGTGCGTGAGCATACCACAGCAAGCAGTGTCAGGCTGATGTCAGCTTGTTGTTCTGGTTTCTTGAGAAGGTGGGCAAGCAGGATGCTTGCCAACAGAAAGCTTCTTCACAGCTTTTCCACAGCTAGTGATATCCTGAAGCATGAGGAGGGGTTGTAATTTAGTCAGATTGGATGGTTGTCTAGAATGAGTAAGTCCTTCCAGCCATCTGAAACTAGAAATAGCACTTTGGGTTACTCTCACCCTCTAAGTATGTAATAATACAGGAGAACTCTGTAATCAATAATCAGAACAATAGTGTTCAGGTGCTTGTACAGCATGTAGCACACTGTATGGGAGACTGACTGTCAACATTATGGATGTAGCTGAAAATCACCACAGAACCGCAGACTTCAGAAGCTGATGGATACTGTTGTCAGGGACATAACTTCTATAAATAGGACTTGCATGCTACGTAAGGTGGTATTTTGTTAAGCTTCACAAGTTCAGTGCCAAGTGCATAAATGTCTTCTGAAAAGGTAGTATTTTACTATGTTTTATGCTGTTATGCTGGTTTCATAATGCACTTTTTGCTGTAGCATCTGTTCCACTTCTAACAGCGTATTAAATAACGTGAATAAAATCTGTTAGGTGTTTGTTCTGTACGCCTTCCTCCAAAGGGGGAGGCATTTGCAATGAAGTGTTTGTTCTAAAAACATATAAGAACAGGTTGCTTTCTGTTTCCCAGAGAAAAAAAAGGTCAACACTTGAGGGACAGAAGGTCATAAATGCTGCAGTTGTACATTGTTTTTGTGGGAGTTTATTGCAGCTTTAGGCTGGCACAGCCAAGGAACTTGCCTTCAAAATAACCTCAGGGTATGTGGATGTAGGTGAAGCTGATTTCCTTTGGTTCTCCTTTAAGATAACAGGATCTGATCCCTGTGGTCTTGCTCCAGTTGGAGGGATGATAGCCTTAGCAAGTCCCATCTGAACTTCATTTGGCATGATTTACTTCAGAACAGTAAACATAATTTCAGTTCTTTCGCTCTTTGTTCTCAGAAAACACCTATGGCCTTGTAACAAATCTTAGATAAAATTAAATTTGATTTTATTAAGCTCTTACACAAGGTTGGGAGAAAATTCCATGAATCCTCTGGACAAGAGCTGATTTTTTTACAGATTTCTTCTGGCCAAACAAGGCGACTAATGACTACTTTCACAAGGATGGGGAATCCACAGCTACAGCTAAGAGAGGTAAAAAAAATGTAATAAATAAACAAGACTGCTCACAAACCCTTCCTCAGGAAACCAGCATGGGAAGCACAGGCATTTAGAATGACAATCCAGCATGTTCAGCCAAAGAGAGACTTTCCAAAACAGCTGTAGAAATGGCTACAGTTTCCTTGAACATCCATTTTAATAGCATTATAGCCTCAGTCATTTATATATTAATCTAACTATTTTCATGTTGTCAGCCATATCTATTGCAATTATATAAAGTTTTCAACCCATGTAAGTAACCCTCAAGGAGGAGTGACAGATTTCAATAAACGCTGCAGTCCATGAACCCAGCTACCTTCCAGCTTCCATTCATTCAGGTACAGGCATTTCTGAGGCTGTGACAGAAACTGTTGTTCAGTCTCCCTGTGGGACACCACATTTGCTTCATTTGTGCAGAAAGCTTTTCATAACCGTCCCATGTCTGGAGCACTCAGGAACAAATACTCTTCCTCTCTTTGAATAATAGCTGAACTCCCGGTGGAAGAGAAGTATTTGAATAACCATGTTGCCATGTAGAGTATCTCATGATTTCAACCCTCAGAGTCCCTGAGCTATCTGAGCACATATTTATCATCAGCCTGGTAAATACTCTCCCTGGCTGTTTATCAGCTGTGAGCCTGTGTTTCCATTTTACAAGTGCAGCTCTGTAATATAAGATTATGGTATGTCTTGCTGATAGCAGAATTTTGTTTTTATTTTTTTGTCTCCAAACCCAGAAAGTTCCCAACATAGAACAAACATTCTTTGTGTAATCTTATATACTTTCTTCTCTTTGTTTTGCTGTCTTGAACTGTGGAATGTAATTGCTGAGACATGAAAAGATTTCTGTGTCTGGCCCTCACTGCCATGTTAGTGAGTTTAGCACTAAATTAATTTGCAACTGGAAGGACTGTGTCCATGTTATTGAACTCTCCTATACTCAAAAACCCCAGAATGACTTTTGGAAGCAATCTCTGGCCTATATTAACTCCCAAGCTGTGGCTAGGAGTTAGCTGTAACCTGGCACTCTACCAAATGCTAGCTAACCCTGACTAAAACCACGTCAGGGCTGCTCCACCACTTTAACAGGAAAGGCATTTGACGCTGCTTAATCTACTAGTACATGTGCAGCTCTTAGCCATAGACAAACTTGTCTCTACTAGTCAAAGGGAGGACTCAAGCCCCTTAAGTGAGACTCAGATGCCTAAATTTCAATTCAGATTAAGAGTTTGCAAGGTCATGTGCAGTAACTGTGGTTTCTGAAAGCCCAGAGACACAATTTTGCTGATAAATTCCTTAAGCAGCATTGCCTTTATTCAGATGTAACACCATTTTGGCAAGACTGAGTTTCCTGACATGGTAAAAGTGCTATCAAAAGTCACAAAACAGGCTTCTCTGATTTGTCATCTCCTGAAGTGTTGAGTTTGGTAGGCCTATTTGTGGTGACAGAGGTGGTTTGAGCTCAAAAGCAAGCAGCCTTGGCTGCTTCCGTTGAGGACCGTAGATAATGCTGCTAGTGAAACACTGAGCTGTGTGTCAGAGCTCTCACCCATCCAGACATTCAAAGCCATGTCCTTCATCTCATGTAAACTGAGCCTTATGTGAAGGTACTCTGGGGTTTTCTGATGATTGGAGGATAGGGGTACGTATGATCCTAGTTGCATGGTCCTGCAGAAATCTTCTGTCTTCTGCACTATAGCTCAAGGTAAATGGTGATACCTATACTGTCTGCTTAAAAGGGTGATCTTGATCTAATCACCCACACCCAAAGAGATGTGTGAGGCGTGTGAATAATACAGGAATTAATAAGTAATTCCTGTGTTCAGCATTGAGTTTAAAGAAGCTCTGTGGTGTAGAAAAACAAGGGATTCCAGACACGCTTCTCCATTTGAAATTTCCTTCAGCAGCTTGACAGACTCTGGCTGCTGGGAATCACGTCACTGTGCATACAAGTACTTCATGACTGCACAGGAGTTGCTGCCTGGGCTGAGACTGCACAGCCTGCTCTGCTCTGGGAGCTGGGCCACTGCAGCAGAAGTGAGTGTAACATCACTGTGTGAGAGTCCCACTGAAGATGCAAGCAGCATTGACACAAGGAAATCGGAAGCAGGTGTCTGGTGTTCTCAGATAGTGCCTCAACCCCGTGGCTGTATGCCTGCTCCAATCATGGTGCTGTAAATAAAACATGGTGCTTTGAAGTGAAGAAGTTTTTGTTCATCTCAGCAGAACTTGTGCTAGTAAAGAAGGAAATACCTGAACAAATTCTGCAAAGACACCTTCACATTCTCCATTGACTCTGAATGAGAACTATCTACCCCTTGCAGCACTTCTCTGCATTTTACTTGTCAGTCAGTCTTGCCATTTTATTTGAGAAATATTTGCATCTTGTATTTTCTGCCTGTGTGTCCACCAAACAACTGCTTCAAGATATAATTTGGACAAAGATTTTTGGTCAAACTTATATACATTTGATACCAGTAGCTCCATAGGATATCAGAGAATATTGAATACCCACTTCTCAAAGGCTGTAAACTGGCTTGTGTCAGATAATCAGAAATAAGATTCAGTACTCAGTTTTGAAAATTTAGATTTACAATTGTAAAATAAATATTCCCTCTTCCACCACAATATTTTATGTGCATGATGAGGAGGGAGTGTTAGTAAAAATCTGTGCATAGAAATGATATATTTTGGTAACAGGAACTGTTGTGAAACATCGATTGACTCAGAAAATTTTAGGATGTGCTAAAATATTAAATAAAAAGCTATTAAAGGTGCAAAAAATTCTACTTGCTTGCTATCTAAATAGACAGTCAACTAAAGTTAAGTGGATGTAAACTTCTCTTTAGGCCTGCTTCGGTAGTTTGACAGAGACCCAAGTAGGATGTGAACCAGATTTAACAGAAAACTGCTTAACACTTTGTGAAGAAAAGCCTTCTGCTAGGGTTAAGAACTGGATTAGAAATGACTGGCTTTCTCATGAAGGAGGCATTGGTCGTGAAGGTTTATTCCTTTGAATGCCCTCAAGAGACCAGGCAGATCTGATGTGCAAGGAGCGGTGCTGACTCAGGCTGCTGTGGGAAGGCATCAGAGGCCAGCCAAGGAGATCTCTGACCTTCACTTTGCCGCTGACCGTCAATTGGGTTTTCCTCCCTGGAAGAGAGGTGGTGAGCTGGGGTAGCTGGGGAGGAAACAGAGACCAGGACCATTGACCTCAATCTGTATTGTGTTTACAATACAGAAAAAGACAATAAACTCTAGGAGGAAAAACACAGGAGTGATTTACCTAGGAGGAAGTGAGACTATTAAATTCTTTCAAGTAACTTCAGGAGGTGTAATAGAAGAAAACTATTGAAAAAACACAGAGAAGACAGCTGTCTCTAGCCAGTGAGTCCTGTGACACAGAGAAGTGTTGGATATCTACTATATAACTTACATTTTACAAATGAGTAAATCTGTGAATACCCTGGGATTATTGCAACTGTGCATTCATATTGTTTTTCTATATCTGAAAAAGTAGAAAGATTATAAACTGTAATAAATTAATCCTAATTTATCCATGCAACTGAATATACAGTCGTGTGGCAGAATTTTAAGTTCAGTTCCCCAGTGTTGACTAAGATTTTTAATATGTCACAGTAACCTGTGAAGTTCTTCTCCTTGAAGATCTGCTTTATGCATTTTACCTAATACTATTACTACTTCTTCCCCTGCCTCTTCTCTCTTCTCCCCTATTCCATATATCCAAAAATGTGTTTAATACAGAGAAGAACTGTAACTATATGAAGTGCTAAAAACATGGTAAGATTTTTGTCTTTTCTGCAGAGTTTGCACAAGTGTGTCTCTTTGGCTTTAGGTATTCACAAGACTTCCACTCTTGACACTTATCCTTACCAGAGAGTGAGAAGATCATTGTGCAGTCAAGCCTCTTTTTAAAAAACGTGGGAAGGCAGCTGGAAAGCCAGTTTGTAACATCAGACAAGTTATAAGTAGTAACTTACAGAATCACACTCTAAACAGAAATTCTTTGATTTATTCATTACAGTATTATATTACATTGGCTCTGGTTTCCATGTACCAGAAATGTATATCATAGATTCTTAGACAGAGAGATCAATTAACATATGTCAAGGGTAGTTCTTATACTCTAACTGCACCTGGCTGACTGACAGCACCTATGCATGTGAGGAGGACAGGGCACCAGAATTCAGGTCTCTTAAAGGAATTATGTCCTGTCAGATGATGAAGATTAAATAATGGAAAGTACTCTCTTTCTTACCAGTTTCTTGAGTTTGATATTTTTATAACTTAACGCAGACTAAATCTTCATGCATTTCAAATATGAAAAAATATAGAATTTCTGTCTTTTTAAAGTACACATTCATTAAAAAGGAAGCTAGAAAACCATCTTTAGAGTAATTCCTTCTATAAGAAAGAGGCAAAAAGAACTAGCTTATCCTTCTCCCCCTCCAGCCCAAGCTAAACCTTAACAGCACAATTCTGTAATGAAAGTGAAAATGAATTTTACTCCTTTGTCTTAATTGATTCCATATTGCTAGGTAATTGGAATCTTTTTTGTATGCGTGCCTAGGACATTGTGCTCATGTTCAGCGCTGTGAAAGAAAATCCAGTAAAATTATATTTTGCAATGTTGAAAGCAGTTCTTCTTTTTTTAAGGAACATAATAAATTTTGTCAAGTTGACAGTTATGACTAAGTGTGTCCAAGTACAAGACACACTGGATAAAATGGTATGGTTGAAAACCCCTTCATTTTCTGCCCAAAGCACCCAGAGAAAAAGTGTCTCCAGAATCTCCCAGGTAGTATATGAGTACAGGAAGAACACACTGATTTCTTACTATTGATGTGTCTCATCATTCCATACAACTTTTCTGTATTCCCAGTACTAATATAATAAGCAACTGAACACATGGAAATATATCTTGCCATATCAATATTTCCTTGACATTAGAAGTGTTGAGCAATGATATCGTAAAATGGGGAACTGAGAACAGCTTTGGAAAAGAATCACTGCTAGGCTTAACTCTCTGTTTACTGGCCAAGAATGAAAGAGGTGTTTAACATTTTGTTTATTGCTTGTTCATTGTGCATAATTAGGTCAACATGACATGTTTGGGTGGCCTAGTTCTCATTCTCATAATTTAAAGAAGTGCAGAAGTACTTCAGGGAACGCAACGGAATTAAATCAGCAGAGGAGATGTGATTTGTGTGAGCTATTGTCTTTCACATATTTTGTCTCCAGTCCTCTTAATTTAGGAAGATCTAGTTATCAAATGCATAGGAATTTTGTGACAAGTGCTTTATAGTCAGGCTTATTATGGATTTAATTTCACTAAGCAGTTCACTGCCTTCCAAATGTCTTTAGAGTTGAGTTAGTCTGTTGGTGCCTAGCAGGTCTGTAGAGTCTAGTGGGTGGTTAAATCTAACTTTCTAGAATGATCATGTCAAGTCAGATGGTATGACCAATTTTAAAAGTCTTGGAAAGTTCTATACTCCCTCTTGAGAGAATATAAAGTTATGTTTCACCTCTGTGAGTTATCTTTACTCTGAATCCTCATGCAAATGAATGTCAGCTAGTAGGAAATACTTCTGTAATTGCATGGTGACCTAATAAATAAGGATGAGAAATTTCTAAAGCTGTTTCCATCCTGGTTCACAGGCCTGTAGTTTTACATTTTTCTTGTGCACCCTGGCAGCATTTGCTATCTAAGGGAATCTGCATCTGCTAATGCCAGAATTAGCTGCAGCACTGTGGCAGATCTGTGGCTATATACTGTAGCTGAAGGCTCACCGTGGTTTTGCAGCCCTGGACCTATACCTAACAGCAGTCCCAGTGTCTAGGGCATCTTAATGATGTGTGCTGTGGATCTCTGGAAACGTCATGTTCTGGCAGGCCATGTGCCCTACAATAGGATCTGGGTTGATATGGGGAGAACGTTTGGTTAGGAGTCTCTCTTACAAAACCATAAATCAATGTACTAAAGGAAATTTTGTACGCTGTCAGTTGGCATCTACCTTCAGTAAGAAATTAGAAGGTAGAGCTATGGGCCAAGTCTTCTAGTGTTCTTCTGTGTTTGCCTTTCATGCTGCACAGGTAGAAATATATAAACTTAATTTGTAGTATGCATAGTCCTAACTCACTCTGGTTTTCAAATGATGGATGAAGAACTGTTACAGGCAAATGCAGGAGAAGATAAAAGCAGAATAACCAAACACTAGAGGAAAACAAGACAGAGGATTTCATGTTCCAGGGATGAGAAGCTAATACAAATACAGCTGGAGCAACGAGCTGGGTGCTGTGTGCATGCCCAGGGATTCTAATGGTTTCATCCTTCTTAAGACCAATGGCACTGTGGAACAAACTGTGTAGAGTACATTCAACTTTATTTTTGATTGTTATAATTTTTTTCCTTTGGATAATCTAAAATTGTATACTCTGTGGATTCAGATACAACAGCTCGAATTGTAAATCAGTCCTGGCTGTGCATGTGAAAGAAACCTCCTTGTAAACTGCCAGCATCCCAATGCCACAGAGCAGCACTGTGGCACTGGCACTTACTGCAGGATGTTTGGTCTGGTAACAGACTGGAGTGGGGCAGGAAGTTATTGGAATACATCTGGAGAGTAATGCCTTATAAATACTTGCAATAAATAATAAATGCCCAAGGTGATATTCTTTTTAGTGAACATTTTAATGGTTTCTTTTTCCCAGTAGAGGACTCTCGAAGTTCTTAATAGAGGCAAAGAATGAACTCTTTTTGCCCTGTCTATCTCTCGTTATCACTTTCTGATTTTTTCTTACCTGTCCCTTATTGCTGTCTGCCATTGCTTCACTCTGCCTCCAGCTGTGAGGCCAAAGTTTACAGTGTTTTCAAAACTTGCTGTTTGTTTTCTTTGGCTGGGGTAAAACTTGATGAGAAACAAAGAAAAGTGCCTTCCCTGCCCACTGGAATGCCCCTGGCAGCAGGGAAAACATTTCTACAACTCATCCTTGCTCCTTACTCCAATCATGAACTGGGAATAGAAGAACCGAGGCTGCTTCTGCAGTAAAACACTCTTACAGGCTGTCCTGATGGTGTGATGAATATTATCTGGATAATTTCAGACATATTTACATGGAAGCAATGTATCTGCAGGCGTCCGCATGGTGTCTGTACTCTCTATATAGCTGATCTTTTTCTACAGATTGTTTGCCAGATGCAGGTTTCTTTCTTTTTTCACATTTTTTCCCCTAACGTTTCCAGAGGCATCCTGCATGTTGGAAAACTGCTTCGTTTTCTGCCTTGCTTCTACCAAACTCTGTAATATCAGAAAGTCTGAATAGTAGTTCTCTATCAAAGTGCTTTGTGTTAAAATTCATCCCTGCTGGGAGATTATTCCTAGCCACCTGTAAATGGTTAAGAACTGTATTTTTAACTGGAGTTAGAAGATTTCCTAAAGGAACCTACAGTCTGGGATGGAGTCCAGATGTACATTTGAGATGGCTAAAATGGAAAGTCCTGATTTTTTATTAGGCATGCCGTTCAGAGTACAAAATGAAGTGTGAGCAAAGAAAGGATGTTGGCATGGCAACAGCAAGTATAATTTAATGCAACAGGTTTTGATTCTGACCTGAGAAAGGAACTATTTGTCTTGAGAGTCAGCTAGTGGCCCATAAAAGTTTTAAAAGACAGCAACTCATCTTCACTAAAGGCCAGCAACTGTAGAGATGGATAACTCGGAGCTCTGTGGCCAACGAAAGAATTTAATTATTCTAATGGTTGTTGTTCTGGCATAGATGTGCAAAAAGGAATTGCTTTAATAATGCATCCATTGCTCACATGATAACCACCTGCAGGCAACCTCTTAAGCACAAGGTCTCTCCGTTATTTTTAATAAGATATGTGATATTTGTAGAACTGTAAGACATAATGAGGCTGAGTGCTTTTCAGAAAAATACACTGTCAATTACCAAGATTAAAATTTTAGGGTTTAGAAATTCCTGTTTCCCAAATCTATGATGAATCCACAGTTATGTCCCTGCTACCTGTTACAACTATTGAACTGAAAAGACTGAGAAAAGAAATGAGTATGAGAAAGCAAGCTGTTTTCTAGATTAGTTTATTAAGGCTGGAACTAACGGCCAATAGCTTAAATTGCACATTTGATGCCAGGTATTTGGTTTTGAAGTATGTGCTCATTTTCCTTTCAAGATTAGCTGCTCTGGATTCCTGGGAGTGGAGCTGGCTACACAAGCCACATTCAAAACATTTGACTCTACTTCCATCTGCTGCCACCTCATTTGTCTCCATGGGAAGAAGCGAATTTACAGGAGTAAAAGAGGAACGAACCACTTTCCATTTTTTTGACTTATAGGAAAAAAATAAGAAGTAACACAAATCTTGAGAGTAACTTTGATGTTCCAAGAATTGCAATTCACCCTTTACACCAAAGATACTTGAAGAAGTTTGGCTAAAGGTAAGATATAATTGTCCAGGATGGACAAAAAATTCTAGACATGACTCAGAGACTCATTATGTAGAAGTTACTCCACTGGAAAGCAGGCAAAGCATGGGTATCTGTGTGTACTTTGTGACCTGAGGATCCTTGTATTGTTTTCGCTTCTTTCTTTGCAGGTGTCTTCATAGAACAGTGGGCAAAGGAATTTATGCTTATGAACCATGTACACACTGAAGGCAATAAAATCTTCCACTTTGTAAATGCCTGTGAAGTAAAGCTTTTCTAGTCTTCTGACACACAGTACTATGCTCTCACCATAGCCAAATTAGAATAGCTCAAGGTATAGGTAGAAACCAAAGTGGAGCCTCCTTGTTGCGTTATGATTTGCTGTTTTTCACTTGTGTCACCTGTTCATGGTTCTTTCTATAGTTGAAAGAAATAATTTTAAAAAATACCCAAGACTTGAGTTTGGTGCATTTCTAACACTGACTGCTGGCTATATTTGGAATATGTTAATATAGGCCTGTCTTGGCCTATAAAAGTCCTTTTGTCTATATACTTAATATGTTCTTTCATTTAAAAAGAAAGATGCTTATAATGTTCCAGCATAGATGAAAGCTTTCAATACACTTAAAGTGCATATTATTTGATTCATATCCTATTGAGAGAAGGAACAACATGAAGTGGGGCTGCAAGCAGTCAGTTTCAATGTCTTGATGCAGCATAGGTCAAGCGCATGTCATAACCTGAATTCTGTTGTAGCCCTCTTCTATGAGGGTCTTCCTTTTCTGCTCTTGGTGAACCTTATGAAATTTTCTCTTGTTAACAGTTTTGGGTTTTTTTCAGAAGCATGTATATGTGGAATTTTGCTGTTTAATAATGTCACCTAGATCCTTTTCCATTGCTTACTGCAATCAATGGAAAGAGACCCATTTCATCAGTCTCTTGGAACGTTCTTTGCAGTTCTGACATTTTTCTGACTGCTGCATTATTTCTCATTGCAAGTATTTGGAATATAGCAGGAACCAGTGGTACCTATGCAAGGATATATTTCATCAAATCACCCACACTGTAAATTGTTATCCACTTAAAATACATGAGGTGGATGCCTTTGGCTTCATCACAGTGGGATGCAGCTCAGGAATACAGTGGCTTAACAATGCATGAAGAAAATATTAAAAAGATAATATTCTTTCTCTCTATTTAAAGTATACCATGTAGCACTTCCTTTGGGGGAACTGAGAAGTAATTATCATCATACCACTATTTCCTCAGAGTGACTAGATTAACAACAGGTTATGGGGGTCCAGAGCCAGAGAATTTAAGCATTGTTACCATTTATAGTTTGCCTCTGTGTCCTGTAATATGCTTTCTCTTTAGCTTAAAGTGTAATTTCAGGAAATTGCCTTCAAGGGTTAGTTTGATGTGGGGTGGGGATGAGGACAGTAATTGCCCTATTCCACTATAGCTGTAGACAGCTACTTAGTAGAAAGCAGGTATGTGATCTTCTTATCTGTCAATTCTTTTTCATTTATCATTCAGTAGGATAGCATTTTAGGAATTTCATGCAGGTCACTGCACCTCATCCTTTTACAGGTTGTCAGTAATAGGGTAAAAAAGTGAAGTGATGGTAATAAATCACCTGGTTACAATTTCCTAGTTTTGTTAGTTACTAAATTTTGTCAGAGACTGGAATACTAGCCTTACTAATACTGATTAATCTTATCTAAATGGAAAAACATTTGCCTCATCCTCAGAACTAGTAGTTGTTCTCAGATTATTCTCCTTTTTTGCTAATATTGTTCCTAACAGAACAACTCTTCCTGCTCTGGAGTGGGAGAGTTGACAGTACTGAAAGTCATGTGTAACTTGAACATTTCTTAAAGACTTCACTAGTTTTGATTTGTCGTTTGAGAGGTATATGGTCTCCCGCTCAATGGTTATTGGTTTAGAAATTTATACATGTCCAATAAAACAGTCCCACAGGTGGACATGTTTGGTCTCAGACTCCAGCCTCAAGTATATTTTCTCTTGTTTTGTTGGGGTTTTTTAAAATCTTTTCCTGCTCCTACAATTTCAAGAAGAAAAGGTTATATTTTTTTGTATAAAGTACTTTTAATCCTCAATGAATGACATTAGTGGGGGAAAGATATCTAGCAATTAAAACTCTGGATAAATTTGCAGGAAGAGACCCCCATAAATATCTAATTCCTTGCAGAGACATCAAAAAGTAAAACCAGAAGTGAAAGGCTAGCAAAGGCCTCATGTGCTACATATGAAAGCCAAGATTCTTTTTTTCACTTAAACTATTTAATGTAAATCTGGGATAACTCAATTTAAAATGAAATTACCTGGGAGAAAATTTGTCCCTAAACAGCTTGTGAAATACTACTTTTCAGGGGTTTTTTTAGCCTACTTTCAAAAGTGAAGATGCTCAATTAATTTTTATGTTCCCCTGAACTGCTACCTCTTTAATGTAAACAAACCCCACACCTAGATGTAAAATGACTATAGTCACTGTTGTTAGGATTAGTGGGGTTTTTGTTTTAATAGTTATGTACTGAATTGAAGCAAGAGTTGTTTTGTTTGGTATAATGTGCATTTTTATTTTATATTTTGCATAAAGGCTAATTTAACATCTTTACTTTCAAGGGTAACTCTGTTGGAGACTTACATCCAAATGCCTTCTGGTCTTTCACGCAACTTGACTTCAGATAAAAATAGATAATCTATTGAGGTAGTAAATCTAGTTAGGAATGTTGTGCCACTTCATTTTTAACTGAATTTTAATTTGGCAGATGTGTATTTAGATAGCTTATATCATCTGACTGATGTACAAAACATGTATACCTCCAAAGAGACCATGTATCTTCTGCACCTTCTCCATCTCATTTATGCACATGTACAGATAATGCTGGCTATTCAAAAGATATCTATATGAAAAAAATAACAGATTTTTTTATAATCACAACAGAGCATGACTGAAGCAAATCAAGAATGCTTCAAAGACTATGTGCCAGACCTCCTTGACAAGAGCAGCTGGTTGAAGAGTCAACAATATGACATAAGTGTTTTGAGTGTGATTTGAATGAGCATAATTGATTCATTACCACATGATACCCATATATGTTGTGGGGGCCTTTATTCCAATGAATACTTCATTGAGACATAAATCAGTTTTGGGGGGATGTTTCTACTAGTGCTGATCACTGAGATACATCATGTATGTGTGAGATGCATGGTTGTATGTTTAACACAAGACCTCTTACAGATGCTATATTCTTTAACAGTGAATCTTTTAAGAAAATATGTTGACAAAAAGAAGAATTTAAAAGTCCTCTTGATTTTTGTATAAAATTAATTTGCATGGTATTGTGTTCTGGTAGTTGATTGTCAGTTGCATACTTGATGACAAAATCTCAAAAATCTCTAACAAAAACTGTGCAATGAAAGTCCTAAACATTCAAAGCAATTAGAACACAGCGTGGAGAGAGGGAATAACTAATGATTTTTCAAGAGTAAATTATGACAAAGCAAACTAACTTCCTGCTATGATGATGTAACAGGTCCACAGATACAGGGGACAGACTAAATCTCCTGCTTCTACGATACTTAAGTTTTGGCACTGTCTTGAATGATATTCTCACTGGAAAGCTAAGGAAACAATTTTGAGAATAAACGCAAAACTGAATGAGAAGTGAAACTCAGATAATAATTACCTAATTTTATTGTTTAATTGAAATATACTGAGAAGTTTCTACAGGGAGTTGTTCTTCATTAAATATTGTTAAATATTCTCATGAATGATCTGAATGAGGGAATAATATTATATGCAGTAAATTTGCATATGACAGGAGATGAGGGTATTCTGAACACATGGAAAGCATAATTAGAATCCCAAATGATTTTGACAAATTGAAGAGATCATCTGAAAAAAATAGGATTAAGTTCAATAGGGACAAATGCAAAGTGTTAGGCAGAAATAATCAATTGCACAAATACAGGATGGGGTAACACAATAGACAGCAGTTCTCTGGAAAAGATCTGGGAATGAAAGTGGATCAAATTAAATATGAGTTAATGAATTATTAAAAAGCTAAGTGACCAGCTAGTATGTATATGAAGATCAGAATGCAGCCTGCAAAAGTAATCTTCTAGTATTTTATAATGGTAAAGACTCAGATTGGAGCACTGTAGCCAAAGAGAACTTGAAAAAAATAAGAGTTCTTAAGTACTCAAAAACAAGATGGAAGAGTCAGTGCAATAATTAAGACGAAAAAAAAAACCCCACTGTTGTAAAGAGGAAGGGAGTAATATGTTCTTTTTGTTCATGGCAGACATAATAAGAAATAACAAGCTAAATTATACCAGGGGAGAATCAGAATAGTTATTAGGAAAATCTTTCTAAACATAAACATAGCGAAGCCTGGGGAGGCAGTGAAGTCACCATCATTAAGAACATACATCTGTCACAAGTGACACAAATATTGATTCTGCCTTGAGGACAAACCAGATGACCTTTTAAAATCCTTTCCAGCTCTGCTTCTGATAATTTTATATCAAGGCAGGAATAGGTTTTGCAACTCTTTGTATCTGGAATAACACCTTATTCCATGAGGAGATTTACTGAGTCACAGGAAAAATTCTTAAGTCAAGAAGAGCAATACTTACTCTCTTGTAAGAACTAGACTTGGTGAAGTTATTGCTTAGCATTCTTTCCCTGTGAATTCTTTTATTAAACTTATATTGACTTATACTTGGAAGTATTATTAATATCAATTTTTCAAGTTAGTACAAGTATAATATCTGAAGTGATTTGATCTACTTAGGGAATAAGAGTGAGTTTTGAGTAAAATTAAGTCTTGCTCAGTGGCCCATGGAAAGTTTTGGGAAAAGGAAAGTGACTGTCTCTTGCCACCTTTATGTAGACTCCTGTTTCAAGCTGCAGCTGTCTCGGGAGCTTATGGCCCACAACAGAGTGCTCTGTACTTTGGTATTGTGCACCACGTCCATGACCTGAACCTCAGCATTGCTCACAGCAGAACGGGAGAAATGAGTTGCATAAAGCCAGTGCACTGACTTTTTATCACCCAGGCTTTGTCTTCGATTATTACTCCAGGGCATCTTTTGTGCAATGGAAATGAGATGACCAACGGGCCATGAGATGAACTGTATCAATTTCATTCCAGTGTCTATCCAAAGTTCTTTCCTTTGATAGGAACTTCATGTTCTGAAGAATTACCTGCTCTCAGTCTGTTGTTTGTTTAGATTGGTGATGAAACACTTGAAGGATGTAGTGATGCAGAAATATTTGACTAATCCAAAAATTATATATATGTTTCTGAATATTTAGGGAAGCTTGTGAAACTCTTCATACCTTTCTGCTCCTTGAAGCCTGTAGTAACTCTTTTTGTATGCTGCTTCCTTCCAGTTTTATGTACCACACGGTACCAAATTACTGTAGCAGAGATTGGGAAACCTCTCTTTAGGTCTGGTTTACGGTTGTGCTAAAAATAGAGGTGAAACGTGTAACTCATTTCAAGAACAATTTCTTCACTGAGATCACAGGATCATTTAAAGCTGTCCAAACACTTAGTGTGAGTGTCCAGATAGTCTGGAGTTTTCTTTTTTTTTTTTTTTTTTTTTTTTTTTTTCAGGAAATTGGGAAGGGGGACAGGTTGCTCACTGTAGATGTTTCCCATCTTTTTGTGCCAAATTGAAGTGGTTCACCACACCGCGGTTACAACTCCAGAAGTGTCAGGCGATCATCACATCACTCCTGTCTGTTAGACTGATTGATTTTTCCAGCTTTCTAGAGCTTTCAAAAGTTTCTAACCTCTCCCCTCAAACCCAAACAATTTTGGGTCAAGAACAAGCATTAGGAAACTGTTTATAAAATAATTAATATACTATATTCCCCAATAGACAAAGCTCTTAAAACCAGAGCTTTGGGGACTCAAATGTGGAGATATGCCCTTCTCGTGCACTCTTAAAGCACTTTTCCATGTTCCCTTGAAAAGGTTTTATCTTTTCCAGTTTTAAATCTTTTTGTCTAGACATCAGTAAGTAACTGGCATATCTTTCAGTCAAGAATGGTATGGTTAAGTCTTTCAGATAAATATAGCTGGATATTTAAATACAAAAATAAATGTCTAAAGCTCTACTTATTAGTAGCATCTGTCTCGTGCTTGATGTGTACTTCTCAGAAATATTCTAATACCTACAGAGGCTATATTTAAGCAACCTTGCTTCTGCTTTGGTGATCACATGTCATACGCTGCCTATATTGTTGATTTTGTTGCTAAGCCCCGCTGTGAGTTCTAGTTTCCAGTGTTTCAGGTTACATGTTTAAACCTGGCCTTCCAACTGTTTCACACTATCCTGTGTGTCCCCGTCTACTAAAGCTGATACTCTGGAGGCCCTCTCTTTCCACACTGGTCCACATTGGCATGAAAAATTGAGTGGAAGGAGGAGTTAGGATTACAGATTTTTTGTTTACGATAGTTGTTAACTTTCCACTTCGGAAATGTCACTAATAGCAAGCCTTAGGAAGCACACATTGGGTGTATGTGGTCAGCACATTGGCCTCTGCCACCTTCCCCCTTTCCCAAAGATTTATAACCCTTAGGGAACAAAACCCAGAATGCATGATGAACCTGACAGACATCAAAGCTGAGAAGCTAAGAGTACTAGAGAGAAAAAAAAAAATCTACTTTAAAACTTTCACATGAGCCTTTGATTTGACATTTTTCATTAGGACAGATAAGGAAAAAATTTGATATTACAGACACTTCTTTGGAGGTTTATATTTAGGCCCACTAGTTTTACTGGTAGAGAGCACTCCGTACACCCATGAGATTTCAAGTAACTTAAAATATAAAGCATCAGTGACTTCCAGTGGGACTTGGGCTATCCCAGTTAAGCTGTGTGCGTGATGACATATCAATCAGCATGATAGGGCTTCCTTTCTCCAAGTAGAAACCCCTCGTGCTCTGTGTTATGGAAATTATACCTCCATGCCAAGAAACTTTATGTTACTCCACCAGGCGTTACTCCATTCCTCTGACTCTCTCTGAATACTTTCTCTACGTGGCTATGGGTAGTTTGTATTTCTTCACTGAAATAACTCTAAAGTCTGTATAAATGTTTTGATGCATTGTAAATTTTTTGGCAACATGTTATTACTCCTTTGATTAGAACAGCCACCCTTGTTTGTTTTTATATTTGGACCAAAGAAATGCAAACATCCTTGCCATCAAGAAGGCTAGGTGGGGTAGTACTAAAGGTAGGTTGTTTTTAATCTCTGTACTGCCTGTATTCTAAGATTTTGTTTGTGTGTGCCTATGTTGCCCTCTGGTCCAGCAGAAGCTGCTGTTTTTCAGGATGTAGTAAAAACTGTTTTCTGAAGGCTTGATTTTGCAAGGTGAAGGGCAGAGGAGAATAAAAATCCAAGCTGAACAAATCCATACGCTGAGGTTGACTTTACCTTAGAAAAGTTGCTTGGATTTTCATACCCCTACACTATTTCATTGATCTACATGCCAAAAAGAGCTGGTTGGTTTTGATTTACAGATTCTACATTGTTTGGGAGATTATAGTCTAATTCTCCTTCTGCTGTGACTAGTCAGGGCATGAACTGCAGTCATAATGATAGGCACTCTGTTTCTGGATTTTAGCATGCCAGGCAAGGAAGTCACTTCAAAGTAAAGCTGAAACACGTGAAGAAGAAGTTGTGGGGGAGAGAGCACAAGGAGGAGGAAATTAGGTTGACCTTGGCTTATTAAAGAGCAGTATATGCTGATGAATCAATGAATTTAGGCACCACTAAAAAGGAGAGTATGGCATGAAAATGGTATCTGGCTTTTATTAATAAAGTTGATGAGGAATAGCAAATATAAGAAAAAGGTAACTTGGAAAAGGGATGTATTTTAATGGGAAACTATTTTGTTGTCAGTGATTGTTGGTAGCATTTGTATTGGAGTTGTATTCAGGGTCTCCTTTGAGATGAGAGCACAGGGAGGAGCCACACCGCACTTTTCACTCTGCATGTGTCTAATAAAAGATTCTCTGTCTTCAGTGGTTCGCAGCTCCCACAGGGGTGGGTTAAAGGGAATTCTCATTTACAGACTATCAAGGGTAAAAGCTTAACTGCAACACTTTGAAAATGTCCTTGAAATTACCTGGTAAAATGTAGTTTATGAATCTGTAAAGCTGCTCTAGGCATTTCGGTTTGATTCAGATTTTTTTGTTTGCTTTGATTTGTCTTTCTTTCTTTCTTTCTTTCTTTCTTTCTTTCTTTCTTTCTTTCTTTCTTTCTTTCTTTCTTTCTTTCTTTCT